>OOFC01037609.1:5470-31933 GCA_900323345.1 Pseudochromis fuscus
AATAAATGCAATTTAAAAATCAAATACAACAAAACTTAACTAAAAAGCTGATGAACAAACAATGTACACATATAAATTATAAATTACAAAATACAAATTATATTTAAAATGTACAAGAAACAAGACAAATACAGACATATAAATACAGGCTACACATTATATAAATATTGAATAAAAAAATATGTACTAATGCAAATAAAGCAGCACTAAAGTTAACAACGTCTACAATGTGCTGTAGACGAGTAACTGAACAATTTAGGAGCAAACAGCAGTCTGCTGCTGAAGGAGCTGCTCAGTCCACCTACAGTCTGATGCAGGGGGTGACAGGTGTTGTCCATGATGGATGTCAGCCTGGTCAGCCTGGTTCCTCTCACCCATCTGCTCCACAGACTCCAGAGACCAGTCCAGGACTGTTACGTATCGCTGCCTCTCCCTCTCCCTCCTCTCGGCTCCTCCTCTTCCTTCGCGCTGCACACCTGGAATCACTTGGTGTGCAGGTGGAGGAGGTTTAAAAGGCCAGAGCGTGGCTTCCTCAGGGAGGCTCTGGCACGTGGATGATACATGCATTTGTTGTTTTTTCTGTTTCCTTTACGGGGGTTTTGGGTTGTCTCCCATTTGCCGTTTTTTCCCCCTTAACACGTTTTAGATTGTTGGGGTATTGTTGAGCCGGTCCTCCTGACCAGCTTGTTCAGTCTCTTCCTGTCCCTCTCAGAGCTGCCACAGCCCCAGCAGACCACAGCAATGAATCTGGCAGATGCTACCACAGAGTCAGAAAAAGTCCGTAACAGTGTCCTGCACACTCCAAAGGACCTGTATTTACATCTGTATTTACATTTGTATTTACATTTGTATTTACATTTGTTGAGGGATAACCCCTTGAGATGCAGCATCTTGTTATCAAGGGGGTCCTAACACAAAACATAGAACAACACAAAATACAATACATAACAAACACAATCAAACTAAAACTGACACATACAGACAGCTCTCCCACTTCCCACATACATACAGGTAGATGTAGATATACAGTTGTACACATATGTACATAAACATATACATAGTCACACACAGACAGACACATATAGATATCATATGTAGATTTCAACCCACAAGTCTATAATGATGCACATGACCGTGCACACCCAGCGACACACAAACAACCAGCTCAGAAACAGGAGCACCCACCTTTAAATAAGACAAGAAGTTTGACCTAAAACTGTGGAAAGATGTGATGGACTTGAGAGAGGGAGGGAGATTATTCCAGTCAGATGGAGCTTTATGACTGAATGATCTACGACCCACTTCTTTATGAATTCTAGGGACGCTGAAGAAAGGATAAGTCATATGTCTGAGTGGACCTCAGTGTCCTCAGCAGGTGGAGACGACTTTGGCCCTTCCTGTACAGGACATCTGTGTTCGTTGACCAGTCCAATTTGTTGTTGAAGTGAACACCCAGGTATTTGTAGTCCTCCACGATGTCAGTGTCCACACCCTGGATGTTCACTGGAGGAAATCAGGGAGCCCTTCCTGCGAAAGTCTCTCACCAGCTCCTTAGTCTTACTGCTGTTAATGTGGAGGTGGTTGACTTCATACCACTCGACAAAGTCAGTGATGCCTCATGTACTCCACCTTGTTCCTGTCTGATACACGTCCAACAATCATCCGAGAGCTTCTGGACGTGGCAGGTGTCTGTGTTGTGTCTGAAGTTCGATGTGTAGACAGTGAAGAGGAAGGTGGGAGCAACACCTCCTGTGGAGCTCCTGTGCTGCAGACCACCACATGAGACACACAGTCATGAAGCCTCACTGTGGTCTGTTGGTGAGGTAGTGGATGGTCCAGGCAATCAGGTGACAGTCCACTCCCACTGCCCCCAGCTTCCCCCTCAGCACTGATGCTGGATGGTGTTAAACTGGAGAAGTCAATGAACATGACTGTCCCAGTGCTCCCAGTGGTCTCCAGGGCAGACAGTGACCAGTGCAGCAGGTAGATGGTTTGTGGTGGTTCAGAACAGTCTTCATCAGGTGAGAGGCCCCCACTGTAAACTTCTCACACACTTGAGTTTTTCCTCAGCAGCTGTCACAGCTGTGCTCTGCTTGGTCCACTGGTACTGATCAGCTGCTCCCAGAGACCCACAGACCGGCCACACCCTGTAGGGCTCCTTCTTCATCCTGACGGCTCCCCTCACCTCTGGTGTCCATCGGCAGGTTTGGGGATTACCGCCACGACTGGCAGCAACCCTGCAGCCACAGCTCACAACAGCCGTCTCAACAACGGCAGAGCAGAACAAGGCCCAGTCAGACTCAATGCTTCCCACGTCCCTCGGGATGCGATCAAAGCTCTGCTGGGGGTGTGAGTTGAAGACCACCCTGCTTTGGATTTATTCATATTTACATTAGATTTTGTGTTCAGCTTTATTGTCATTGCGCAGGTCACAGGTACAAGGAAACAAAGTGCAGGTTGGATCTAACCAGATGTGTAGAAGCAGTAGTTGTAGTATATTGGCACGTAGAAGGGCAAGATAACAACAAAATATATTAAATATATGTGTGTGTGTATATGAGTGTCTATTCTTACAGCTATTTACAGGCTAAAACTACAGGTATGTGCAATAAGTTAATATGACAGGTCCCCCTCTTCAAATCTCTTCTTGCTATTTGTGCACTGGGTGAGTTCTGAATAACAACTGATGGACTTCAAACATTACATCCTGATTAAACTCATTCATGCTTCCCAAGAATCTGTTGCTTTCACCAGTCTCTCTGGTCTAACATCCTCTACCCATTGCAGTACAGTACCCATGGCCATGATCTCACAGATATATACTATGTATGAATCCTCTCCCACTGCTGCTGCTCGTCTTTCTTATTCAGACAGTGTTATTCAGAGACGCTCCCGGTAGGGGGCAGCATGGTGCCGCTCGGTGGTACGCTGCTATAAAAAGGAACAAAGGTAAACATTACATAATGGAAAACAGACTACAGTCAGACACTCACGCTTTACATAAAACTGTGCTGTAGCGTGAAAACACTGGTTCTGTATTCCAAACTATTTCATCAGTGTGGTTATATGACGGTTTTTGTTACAAACACCTCAAATGATCACACATTTTACCCACATGATTTCATGTATTATAAATATTTATTGATAATTCTAAGCTCCCGCTGATTTAGCAGCAAATGGCCGAAACAGAAAAAGCGTACTTTAGTCCACACGGGGTATAACATGGTGTCTGTGTTCAGGAATATTCCTCCTGCTGCCTTCCAGTACTGTCGAACATTCCTGAAGCGCTCATCATCTTCGTCACAAAATGCTACGTCCGTCATGTTCTGTGAGATTCTACAGACAGATACGTCACTTAAACAACTATCTTAAAATATACAGGAGTATTAAACCATTAATTGTGACAATTTGGCGACTGTCACTTCACTTAAAAAAGGGGACAAATGTTATATGCGAGGTTGGAGCAAAGTGTTGAAGGAGCTGAAACGAGGCCCGTGAACGCCTCTCCGGCCGCCATCTTTCATTTTTCTTCTTCGCCCCTCCTCCACAGTCCGCCTTGTTCCCTCCATCTCCGCTCCGCTCTCAGTGCTCGGACGTTGCGTTAAGGTGCAGATCCGAGTCCCGCTCTTGGGGTAAATTAGGGTAAAAAAAATCAGACGACAGACACACCTCGACAGGACAGTAGAAGACAGCTTCAGTGAAGACGACAGACATCTCACCACCGCTGTTTTGAAGACACAGTAAAATGGATCCAATGACTCAGTCCGCCCAGATATCATCGTCGCAAGGTTTTGCCGATGGACAAAATTCTGCTGCCAAAGAATCAAAGTTATCCGGTAAGAGATAAGTTACCGCTTTGAATTTTAATACCTCGCTTTGTAATTTTCCAGTAAGCCCACTCGTGTTTATTTAATGTAATTTAATTTACAAGGCATGTGTTAATGCTTTCGTGGGGTTTCGTGGGGTTAACCGTGTAACGCAATGATTGAAGTTAACGTCAGAAGTGCAGCTGCTGTTCAGCCTCCGTTCATTTTGGCTCTGATTCAGTCCTGTGTGGCTCCAGCTGCTTTCAGCCGGTGTGGGGGACACCTGGTTTGGGGGACACCTGTGGTGGGGGACATGTACGGACACACGGCTCTCGGCTGCTGTCTTGTGATGAGGCTGTCAGGTTTATGACGTCTTGCTAATAATAAGCAGAGCAGCCAGTGTGGCGGAGCCGGAGAGAGGAGGGGGGGGGGGCATTTTACCAAACACCGTCTTCGATTAGCCGAGGAGACCGATGGCAGGACAAGCTAATGCTAATGAGTGGCGTCATAACATCGAAAGGCTAATTATGAACTTTAATAATGCAGTTTTATTCAAATACCTGCTGCTTGTAACGCCAGCCGAATTACTGTTCGCGTCCTAATGCCACATAATGCACTGTTGTTTGATATTAAGACGGAGGAATATGTGTGTATATACGTAAAGAGACGTTACAGGACAGTTGGGGACAAAGCCTGCGATGCACTGCACTGCAGATGCATTGTTACTGGGCAACTGCCAGCAGGGAGGACCTCTTAAAGGCACACGGCCCATTTTCATGTCTCCATAATGGAGCCAGAACAAAACATGAGGCCTGAAGATCTCCGATACACCCAGTATTGGTATATTTACTTCCTTTAGTTTTACAAGTATTTTTAGTCTCTTCAGGTGGTAACACAAATCAAATGAATGAAATCAAAGGGAGCAGTGCGTTGTTGCAGGGCCTTACTGACAGGTCATTGTGTGTGAGGGAGTGGCAGCTTCGCCATCACTGCCTGTTTGTGTGTGTTAAGCTGATCTGGTTTGGACTCTACGGCTCAATCAGCGGCTACATGTGAGCCACTGGAAAATCCTTCAAGCCATCAGAAGGATTGTAGGCTTTCAGGAATGGTCGCACATGTGGTGATGGGCAGTGTGGCTGCTTCGTGGGGAGCTCACTGCTTCACGGTGTGGGGGTTACGAGCTACAGATACAACATTTGGAAAGCACTTGATGTAGCTGCTGCTTATCATTATTTCTAATGCATTTCTGAAGAATAAGAAGGAGAAAGCAGATGAAGAGTAGCTGCTGGGGTGTAGTTTATTGCCATGAGCAAGATCTGGATAAATGACAAAACAGCCTGAAAAATGCACATTTGAGCAATAAATGAAACACATTTGACTCATGATGACACACATTAAGAAAGGTAGAATAAATATGTGGCTTATTGTGTAGTTCCCCTAAAATGCCCCACGTGATGTGAGCTGATGTGTTATTAAGAAGAGTCAGCTCCCTGATGCCCTGCAGACCCCACCCGGTGAAGGGTGTGGCTCATGATGCCTCACTGATTTCAATTTAGCCTAGAACCACATTCTAATCCTTTTTATTTATAATAATAATAATAATAATATTATACATGCCTCAAGAAAACTCACAGCAGTGAGTAAGAAAGTTCTGCTCGTTGTTCCCAGCTCCACGTTTGAGAAACTTCACGGTGTTGCTGGTGTACAGCTCGTGTTGACTCAGTGTAACTTCCAGACTCCAGAGAACATGGTTGTGGAAATATTTTTCCAGCAGCCCTGAACTAATGCAGGATGATCATGGCTGTTTCTTTTTCTTTAAACAGCATTCCTTGGCAGATAACAGACGTTGCCTTGCGCAAACTAGAGTCATTACAGCTCTGCTGAGTCACCTTTAAATATGGGCCCTGTGCCCGACTCTGCACATTGTACATAGTATAGAAAGCCTTTATATCCAAGTGAGAGTTCAGTGATCACTTGTTTCAACTTTTATTTCAAACTGCATTGTTTGTTGGTGCCTGTTGATTTTTAATGAGGTTTAAAGTGGGTCTAAAGTTAACAGTTGGTTATTTATTAATCTCTTTATCTTTACTTTAACCCAGTGAAAGGCCTGTGTTAGAGAGCACGCCTTCCTTTTGTCTGATCTGTGCATATCCTACCATAGTATAGTTAGGTTGTAAGTATTTTGTATTGATGTTGAAGTTATTACAAACCACAGATATACACCTACATCAGTGTCTACTGCATATTTGATAAAATACTGATTTAAAAAAAATCATAGCTATTACTATTTAAAAACTGCAAATCCAGTGCAATGAAATGTTCAATATTTAGTAGAAAGCAGAAAATACCATGAAAATTCTCACGTAAAATCCACTAAATAGTACTGAAGGGCAGCACGTGAGTACTTTGAAATACTATGTTTTGTAACTATAACCACTTGAACAGTTAAGTAGAAGAAACCAAACAGTGAATCCTGCACAGTTTGGTGTGATCACATGTTCACACATCAGCTTCCACCCAGCTGACAACACATGGAGGGAGCTACATGTTAGCAAGTTAGCTGTTAGCTTGTAATCACTGTTGGTCTAGTTTTCTGTGTTGTGTGTTCTGAAAACGAAGTGTTCATGTCATCTCTACACTGATATTCATATATCTGTGACAGCCAATTAAAGTGGTTTTATTCTGGCTCCAGATATACATATAGACACATATATAAATAGATATAAATAGATACATGTCAGATCTGTACATTCATCAGTAAAATAGCAGACAGATGGATTGCTGTGGTTAGCCGTATGGCATTTCTAACGGGTTAGCATTGAAACATAACCAGGGCTGTTGGATCACTGTGAGAGCGGCACGGTGGTCACATGATGTGAGGTTCTGTGTATTGTACTGAATCATCATTGGAGTAGAGGCAGTGTGTGTGTTTGCTGGTGTGTGTCACTGTGCTGTAGTGGTGTGTTTCATTGTGATCTGCACTGGGTTTATGTTGGGGAGTGTGGACATCACAGCAGATGGCCCGGCCCTCGCCGTCCCAGCTTCTGTCTGCAGCTGAGCCCATTTTCACTTGACTCGCTCACTGATGAATGACACAAGTCACAGCGGAAGTGGCACACTTTGAAACGAGGACCTGGTTTCTCAAACAACGCTGCAGTAGACTGTGGGGGGGCGGGGGTTGGTGCTGGACGTCAGCAGTGCAACGCAGTGTTTCACAGTCTCACAATCAGAAACAGTTGAGAAGTTTTTGTGACGACTACTTAACACTTAATAACAGATTGTTACAGCACTCAGACACTTAGCAGTAATCCTCAGCTCGCCCTGTGGTGACTGCAGCTCCCTGTTCACTGTTGTTTCTGCAGAGCTATGTTCAGTGTGAGCCTTCACACCCACCTCTCAGACTGCGCAGCACAACTTTAAGCATCGTTTTTCAGTCATTTGTTGGTGCCCCAGCTGAGGTCTTTGTATTGCTTTACTTTGCAGTGTCGAGCCTGTAGCCGACATTTACCTTTCTGTCCATGCTGTGACTGTAATGATGTTTAATGAAGCCATGTTTGATGGAGCAGAGTGTTGTAGTTTGCCTCAGAGGGTCTGATCATGAAGCAGTGTAAGCAAAGCTTCAAAGAACATGGAGTTCTCTGAGCCTCCCCCTCCTCACTGCTGCAGCGATCCATATCACTGAGGTCAGATCGGATCGCCCTCAGGGGTGGACAGTACAGGATAGCTGGAGCACCAGGGCACGAATTACACACCCACTGTCACTGAGAGGCTGAGTCCACAGCGGCAGGGCTGACGCTCGTCCTCCTGACTGCTCATGACAGATTTAACAGGATCTCTGTGATTGGTGTTTTAGTGCAGAATGACCACAGCCTGACCAGTGTGTCAGCTGATGGACTTCACAGATATGTCACTGTATGTGTTTTCTTACATGTACGAGAACATGAAACACAGAAAATAATGTTTGGACTGATTTAGGATTGATGGCTTAACGTAGCAAGCTAGCATGTAGCTCCATCCATCTGATGTCAGCTGAGTGGGAGCTGGTGTGTTCACAGCAAGCTGCTGGTTCAGGAGGATTCCAGTTGTATTTACAGTACAGTTACTCACACACTGCACTTCTGTACAGTTCAGAGGTACTTGTACATGACCTGAGTGTTTTCATTGCATTGTCAACGACTTTCTATTCCTCATCTCCACGTTTCAGAGCAACATGTTCACTGCAGTGTGTTTGTTTTTAGCAGCTATAGTTACTCCTCAGTGAACAGGCAGTGAGGAGTGGGACTGCTCCACAGATGTTGATGTCGTCTGTCTGCAGTCTATGATCATGTTAAATACTGTGTCATGAAGTTATTTGTCTCAGACAGCAGTCTCCTGAGGACCTTTGCAGAGTCATCAGCTGACATCTCAAACCTCGGATCATTTAATGTCACGTTCAGCTCAGAAAGACAGTCAGACGTTGGTTGGAGCTGCACTGATGATTACTTTCTGGATCAGTTGTGAGAGGAGTGAGTTGTAGTGACAAACCCAACAAAGTATCACCAAGTGTGCTCGTCCTCTGAGCTGTTCACTCGCTGTCTGACTGAACGGAGCAGCAGCTTTGATCTGGTCGAGCTCAGATGCAGCAGCCAGAGGCTGTTGTTATCTGAAAAAGTTAAAACTCACTGTACACTGCATGTTGAGCTCCAAACATCAGAGAGGGGAGCACCGAGCAGCCAGACAGCCAGATAGATAGATTTGTCATGAGCTGACAAAAATCACAGCTTACAGCAGAGTCAATATTAGACTTGTACTTTGGTTGCTCTGTAAAAATACACAGCTTGTTTACTGCACCCTCTCATCTACACAGTGAGTGCATCTTTGAATAAAACATGATGAAATCCATAGCTGTACATCTGTACCTAATCACTGCAGACAGTTTTAATTCAGACTCAGGTCATCATGTGCACTTTGTGATTGTGTGTGGGGGTTTTTCACAGCTTCTCATCAGAGTTCAACTGACAGCAGTGCATTTACTACAAACGAGCATCTCCATGCATTACTGCTGAACTGGATGTGTATGTGTGTAAGGATGATGTTATTCAGTGTCAAGTTTGTTGACCTTCACTCTCCTCAACTTTGCCCTCACCAGTCTGCATCTGACAAATCTGGACACAGCAGTCAGAGTGAGAGCGTGGGTTGTGGTTGAACAGTGAAGGTGTGGTGTACTGAGAGGTGACAGTGGTATGAACCTGAGAGAAGGAATGCTGCACCGCCGACCTGCCCAGCCTGTACCAGCTCCAGCAGAGCTGAACCCAAAGGAGACACCACGCCTCGTCTTCAAACACCTGCAGTCCTTTCCCGTGTCTCCACATACCTCTCCCGCTGCCGTCCCACCCTGTCCGAGGACGCTGTCTGCTTTCAGAGTGGAAGACATGTTGTCCTTAGATGTATGCACGATGTTCAGACCAAGTTGCACCACTTTGCCAAGAAGAAGAGGAGCCAGACATTCCAGACTGCGCTCGTCTGGTTTCATCAGGCTGTGAAACCTGGCTCAGGGGACTCACTCCCCTGCAGAGGCCGGCGGCTGCTGCTTTTCACCCCAAAGCTGGGCAAGTGCTTCACACCAAACTGGGATTTGTCCATGCACTTACATAGTGCATGTGGACATTAGTGTGTTGAAACAGTTGCACACTAACACCAGCTGGATGCACACATACATCACACTGGGTGCACATTTGAATTCCAGTAACTCCAGTGGTCAGGAGCTGGACCACCTGACAACAGTGGAAGTGATGACACAACAGGATCTAAAATAAAACACACAAGGACCACGTAGAAAACACCCCACACAGTGTACTCTGTGTGTTTCTTCTGAGAGTATTAAAAAATACATTGTGTGCACCAGAGCTGCAGCAGTGTGGGAGTTTGGAGACAGTTTATTGGGGAAAGACTGACAGGTCACAGATATAACAGCTGATGTGGTACATGAGTAACACAGGGCCCACAGTACAGCTCAGCTCAGCAGTGGGAGAACCAAGGTAAGATTTACAAGAGAAAACTGAATTAACACTGACAGAAAATAACTATATAGACAGTCCTGTTCACAGTATGCATACAAAGAAAGAAGTGTGCAAGAGGAGTAATCAGATTTAAAAGACATGGATCGAGTGCAGATTGCTGGTGTGTTGGACACTGGAACATGTATCACACATTGTTGTGTTTATGAGCTGTAGACTGCTGCAGCCTGGTGGGTTTTACACTGATGGGACTCTGCAGAGATCCTCAGAGGGCTGCTTTGTTAATCAGTATCTTTACTAAAGAATGTTTAACACTATTAACCAGTGCAGATGAACTACATCACCATCTCTGGAGAAGCAACAAGTAACTAGTAACTAAAGCTGTTAAAAATAATTGTAGTGGAGTCACCAGTTCAATAATTCCAGCTGAGATGTAGTGGAGTTGAAGTACCATGAAAATTACAGGACTCTGTCATCTGGTTCTGGAGTTTGTTGTGTGACCGTAGACCGCTAATAAGATGGACTGCGACGTCACTCATTGGTTTGTGGACCCAGGAGTCTGGTATCTGAACGTGGCCATGTTGGTTCTTTGGAGTCAGAAGTGACCATATTTGGATGTGGGGGGGGGCTGGAGTTCAGTGCTGCTCTTATTCAAGACCAAACCTGCCAATCAAACTAACCCCGCCCCCAACTCCCCCTCTTCTCTCAGGCTAACATCCACTTAATGATTCAATGATTTAAAATGTATTGATGGAATATTTCAGGATTGCAAGTGACCCTTTTTAAATTGAAGTCAGCCTCTAGTGGCTGTTGGGGGTATTGCACCTTTTTTGCACTTGTGCATTGGCCTCCTCGTTGAGCCCTGGATCGTCCTTTCCTACATACAAGCTGTGTGCTTGGTCTGTGTTGGCCGGCTCACCTGTATCACCAGATCTGAACCCCAAATAGTTCCATCTGTCACCATCTGCCTCTGATCAGCTGCTGGCCTCTGCCCCAGGGTCAGGATGTGTAAACACCTCGGCACCACCATGTGATGCAAACCTTCCTTTTTGTTGATGTGTCATTTGGAGGACGGCTGTCATCACCACCGCTCACAGATCCAGTTCTTTTGTCTGCATCAAATGGGTCACATGCTTCATGAACACCATGATTGATTTGTGTCTGTTGGACTGTGACACACCCAACAGAAGAATAAACTTGTACTGTAGCCACACGTTCTCCTCTGCTTTGGTAGTTGTGGCTGTTTCCCCCTCGGTTTCTGTGCTCTGACAGCGAGACTCCCTTACATGGAGCTGAGGGCTCTGATCTCAGTCATGACCACAGCAGGTGGACCAGCACACTGGACAGGGCTGCTGCCACGTTAGACAGTAGAGAGGTTTGTGTGTTGTAGTTGATCTGTGGTAGCCATTGTATGTGTTCATAGCAGTGAGTAAAGATCCAAGTGCTTCTGTGCTGCCTGTGTAGAACATGTAAGTGCATGTGTTAAAGTGATAGTAGGTCTTACAGCAGATCATATGCATGGAGCGCCTCTGGAGTGTATTTGCAGTAGTTCTTGTATAGCATGTAGAGTTGTTAAGGATGGATGAATTGTGTTCTCCTGATTTCAATGCCTTTAATTGAATGGGTGCAGTGGTAGGAGTTCTTTCTTTCTTCTAGGATGATCATTCTTCTGTCCTTTTTTATTTTTTCAGATTCCTTTCTTTCCTCTTCGCCTGTATCTCTCATTCAGTCTCCTCAAGGCAAGTGTATGGTTCTCTTACGCTGCTCGCCTGCTCTGTCCCTCTGTCCTGCTGCTGTACTGCTCTACTTCATCCTCCTTTCTAGTGCCCCTCTCCTGCTCCTCAGAGTCCATCCTGCAAACAAACAGTAGCATAATCACCCTCAGTGCTAACTGCAGCTCCCTCCTCCGGCCGCCCCTCCTCCCACAAACCTCGCCATGCTCTCCCATCTGTTTCCAACACTGCTGCCTCTCAGTCGCTCTGCTAATTGTAAGTTAGTCAGGCAGCCCAGCTCCCCCTGTTTTCAGTGACATATGGCATTGGTAACCCCCCCCCCCATAACCTCTGCTGCAACTTGAGATGAACCCTTTGCTAGCTCGTGCCCTAAATAACCATCTTGACATATTGACAGGTTTTGTTGTGATTATTGTTCAGGCTGCAGCATCAGTTCAAAGACTCAGTCTCAACTCTACACTGCTGTCAAAAAACAACAAAAAAACAAACTCATTTTATCACATTTCTTTAAATTTACAGTTAAAATAACATAATTGTAACTGACAATAACTATGAAATGTACTTTTTTTCCACATATAATACAATTTATTATAATTAATGAATATGAAAACGATCTTTTGTAGAAAGACATGAAAACCCTGTAACTGAATATCTATCAAATTTTTTGAAGAAATGTGGGTATTTCTTTCCCACATAAAATACAATCTATCATCTGTTGAATTCAAGATTAAAGTTATAAATAAATTGAATATTATGAATTAAAATTAAGCATTTTTTTACACTTTTTTTTTTACAGCAGAATTGATCCACTTGATCAATGTTATTTTTACATTCTGTAAATCTCCTTAACTTGAAATTAAAAAGTGATGTTTATGTCAAATTAAAGTTACAAACTGTGCTGTAACCATGGAAAACTGTAGAATAATTCCTAGCTTACAGATGTAGACAGATGTTGTCCGTCCCGTGTACAGTGTCAGTACTGTGGCCTGTGTTGTGATCACACAGATGGATGTGAATCAGCAGCAGTCAGTGTCTCACTGAGCGCTCACTGCTTCCTGTCTCCTCGGTTTTTACAGACTACATCACGCCTATAAAGCCTTACCTCTGCAGCTGCTAGCGATCTGGTCCATTTCAGTTACGAGAGCCTGCTAGCGAGCATTATTTAGGTCAGCATCGCTCACTGTAGGTTCAAGATAATCCCAAGATTGCCACCTTATTTTAAGAAAGCGGAGAAGTTCAAGTTCACATTGTGCGCACAAGAGCAGAAACCTAAATATGGATCAGGTTGGCGTCCCGGCGGGATGATCCTACCTTCCTGCTGTCCTAGTATCCGAACCCCCCTCCCTCAGCCCTAGTACCAGCCGGGTCCCGGAGGATGAGTGGCACTGGAGATATTATCCACCGCCCAGTGGCCTGGGCCTGCCATTGCCTGTAGCTGCTCACCCACCCTCCACCCCACTATCTGCTTCTGGCTCTGTAGGCTTTATGCATGTCTCATATCATTGCTTTTTACCAGTAGGTTTTCTTTGAAGCTTCTTTATTTTCAGATTCTTTTTGAGCTGTGCTCTTTAGACATGCTAGGCTAGTAGGTGAGTCCTGTGAAAGTGGTGTCAGTCCTCAGTGTAGTTATAGATTAGAGTCAGTGATGACATGAGCCACAAAGTAGTCACACATTACACACTCCAGCACACAACACTCCAACCTATTCATGGAGAAGTGCGATGAGACGTGACTGAACTCTGTGAAATTTGAACTCTTTCTGACTCTCCAGGGAGATCTGATCCAGCTTATGCCTTCCCCTGTCAGTCAGTTTAAGGTTAACAGCAACAGTCCTGGTACTTCTGAACTGTAGTTTATTCAGAATATGAACTTCAGTGAAGAAGACAGCAAACCAGTCTAGTTCCACTTCATGAAGATTGTAATTACTGTAGTTTCTGAGCTTCGTTACAGTGGCCATCATGGCTTGGCCCAAGTGCAGAACATCCTATTTGATGCACTGAACTGTGAAAGGGATTGATGAAGACTCAGAAAAAGCTGGACATAAATGGACTGGTGGAGTTGAGCTCGTGCAGACTCAAAGATCAGCAGTGAACTCATGTGCTTAGTGTAGAAGAGGTTTGAGAATCAGCCAAGTACACCTCCACATACAAGGAGTTTCCTTTGGTGAGTTGGAGTCTCACACTGAACATGGATAAAGATTTGATGAATACAAATATACAGGTTAGCATGATGCTAGTTGTCTGAAATATTTTCGAAACCGCAGCTACCTACATAATCACATGGCTCCTCTCAGCTGCCTGCTACTGTAGACAGCAGATTATATAAATCAGATGAGGAAAGGCACTGAGGTCTAATTAGGCAGATAATTAATGACCGGTGGCTTATTACTGTACGAAGCTGATGACAGACAGCTTTATCTGTTCATAAAGCCACTTGTGAATTATAGTCTCCAAGTGGTGCTAGCTCTGCATGAAATCCGTGGATGTTTTCTCACGACACTGGCTGTTATGGAATTTGTTTACAAGTACAAAGCCAAAGGACTACAACACTGTTGGCGAGATGGAAAAGTCCATTCATGTGGCCTAGTTTGAACAAGGCATTGTATTGTGGTGCAGGGGAGGTGGCGGTCCAGTCCAAGACAAAGTGGACCAGTCAGCTGGGCACCAGTGAAAAAGTCTGTCTATACAGCAGCAGGGAGGGGAGAGGTGGGCTCATGGGATTATGCTGACAACACCACTGACAATGCAAGGGCTACCCAAAGTAGGACCGGTCTGGCAGTACCTTGACAAAACTGATCAAGATCTAAAGACATTTCTGAAATTGCATGTTGGTACATTCATTAGTGCCCGGAGGTTGGCAAGCACAGGTTCAGCTGAGCAGCTGAGCTTCATTTCCTAATATAGCTGCCAATTCCCTGTCATGACGGCCTGATGTTTGGGGGGTTGGAAAGGACTTAGGAGATCATTGGTGCTGAAGGGGATCATGTGATGGTTGGAACATTTGCCTAGAACATCTTTGGAAGTCTGTGACCTCCAGGATTGCCAGGGAGGGACCACATGGTGAAGGGTGGGGGTGGGGTGTCTCCTCAGCTGTGTGGTTTAGGAAATGGTGACATTTAAAACTCCCAGTTTACTGCACAAGGGCAGCTGTGACCTAACCTTGGGCTTTTCTGTCTTCTCACAGTCATTTGGCCACAACAAAAAATGCAGCTCTAACTGTTGAATATCTTGTGAGCAGGTCAGCACTGCGGTCAGTCCTGCAGTCCCAGAGGACGGTGTTTATCTCAGTAGTCCATGTTACCGTTCTGCATGGGCCTGACACTGAAGCCCAACCATGGCTCCTAGCTGTGTCTTTGAGACTCAACCCAACGGGTTCTGCTAAATGTTAGACCTGAATATGACCTATTCCAGGCTAATGTCCTGAATCCCCAAGTTCTCTTTTTTTTCCCTCTTACCAGTGAATATCCCATGTATTTTATATACCGATTTCAGTGGAAACGTGTACGAATACTAATATGGGTGCAGATATACCAAATTTTTGAGCTGGAAAGACAGTTGACCTTCTTTAAATGTGGATTTCAGTATGATTCTGCAAAGGTTTCAGATGACTCATTAAACAAAGAACTTGATTAAAGAACATCTTTATGATTTGTTGCAGACATTACACCATCTTTGCAGTAGTTCCACATCCAGGGGAGTTCAAAGTGCAGTGTTTTCTCCTGAAATGTAGTGTGGATGAAGTATGACAATACTCAACTACAACAGTTGCCAAACCAAAACCTTTTCAAATGTAACAGTCACTGAGGAATTTATTTATTAAAAAACTCTTTCAGTCTCACTGAAATGTATAGCATGTAGAAATGTATTGATCCAAAAAAACATCAAAAAGAAACTGTGATGAACCTGCAAGTGTATAACAAGTCATATATACTTGTACCAATGATATTTTTTTAAGAAAATATCAATGAGATTTTAATTCTTTGCCTGTTAATTTGATCATCCGGATGATTTGAGTTGCCATTTTTACTGCTGCTTGATGGAAACCTCATGAAGTACTTTATAGCAGCATGCAGAAAGTGAAGATATCATCCATTATATGATTCTGCCTTACATTTCCATGATGCAATGCATGAATGCTTTGGCTGCTACATTAAGGCGTCGCTGAATAATAGAAGTGCATGAAAGTTTGGTGTGTGATTCTTTATGACTTCCCTTCCTTTTCCTCCTTCACCGGCATTCTTCATTCATGGCAATGCAGATAAAAGAGGGGTCCTGGGCACCAACAAGTCTTGTGAAGGTGTCGCGACATCCCTTCGCTTTCCCTCTCAACCTGTTTCATTCTCCCCTGGCAATTATGGGAGTGAAGCAGGGCCGCCAGATGGACAACCGGATTCGCCAATAAAGACATCTCCTGTTTCAGAGCGAATTAAAGCGTTGGAGGCACTTGCAGCCAAGAAAAGGGAACCTGATTTTAGAAGTGATGGAGGTTTCTCTCACTTCAGGGATCGCCATCATGACAAATTCTCCACTGAGACCCAAAAATCTCCCAGTGAGAATCCAAAATCTCCCACTGATACCCAGAAATCTCCCAGTGAGAATCCAAAATCTCCCACTGATACCCAGAAATCTCCCAGTGAGAAAATTGTGCCAACTGTCCAGAAAAGTGGAGGCTCTGCTGGTCAGGAGTCACCAGAATCTCCCTTTGAAGTACTTGGAGATTTCAGACAGGTGAATGAGTTTGAAGAAACAGAAGAGTGGATGAAGGCTCATTTACCTCCTGTGCCAGACTTTGATGCCGTAGATTTAATCAAAGCAACCGACAATGTCACATCAAAGCAGAAGGAGGCTGATGTAGTCATACCAGATGTCCCTGCTGCCTTTGCTGCTGTCCCTGATGCTTTCATGGATTCTCCTGTTGAAGTTCCAAAACTGAAAGATAAGTCTGGTGATGCACAGAAGAAGCAACCAAGTGTTGAGGAGGAGTTTGACCTTAGCTTTTTGCCAACAGCCTACATGTGGGATCAGCAGGAAAAACTAGGTACCCAGGCTCCATCAAAGTCTGAGTCGGTAATTCCACCTTCACCTGCCCCTCCTGCAGGGTTTGGCACTCCTTCTCCTCCTGCCTCCCCTCCAGCTGGCACTGATGCAAAACACAAGGTTTCAGATGAGAAAACAGCCTCTTGGACCAGAGATCTGGAGCCCCCAGAAGCAAGTGAAGCCGACAGCTCGGGAGAGTCTGACGATACTGTCATTGAAGATGGTGTCAATGCTCTTGCGTCTGTCCCCTCTTCATCCTTTGACCCATCAGTTTCAAATGAGCCCACCACCACCCCTGCCTCTGCAGTTCCTGATCTTCCCACTGCAGAAGGGGAGACCCCTCCACCAAAGTCTGAGAGAAAGCTAATGCAGGTCCCAACAATCAATGTCATTGAGACAGACGAGCCAAACTACAGCGAAGAGGAGATGGAAATGGAGCCTGAGGCAGAGGAGGATGAGGATTATGAAGCTGTGAAAGACGTAGCCAGAGAGACTCCAAACACCTCAGAACCAGAGCTCAAAGACAGTCAAACAGAACCATCCAAAACACGCCCGCTAGAAACTGAATTCATGGAAGGCTACTCCCCTCCATCCTCCCCCGTGGACTCTGATGCTGAATACTCTCCCAAACATAAGATCCTCAAATCTGATCCAGAAGCAGGCCAGCAAAAACCAGAGTCAAAATCAGAGGTCCTACCCGATCCAGCTGTTACAAAAGAGTCGCCTTCTGACAAATTGCAGACTACTTCAAATAAAATAAAAGATGAAACCTCCACTTTCACTTGTGCAAATGAAGAAGTGGACTTCCCAGACAATGATGATGAGTGGTCCGATGAAGCACAGGAAATCCTGGTCAGACCCTACAAGACTGATCTTACATCCAAGGAACCGGTTCCTTACATCCAATCCAAAGTGGATGAAAAGAGCAATACAGCCTCAAAAGAAGCTTATATGGAGGCAGTTCCAATTTCTAAAACCAGCTTCATGCAGGATGATATATATGACAGAGAGTCATTTGATTATGACTATGATCCATCTTCTCCCTTGAATGATGTTGACGATAGAGGCCTGAACAATGCAAAGGAGTGGTTTCTTTCAGATCCAAAAACACTGAATGCAAGCACTGCTCAAAATGATGTCCCAGAGAACAGTGAAAGTCTGGGTGGCATCACCGGTCATCCTTCTCTGAATGAATATCCCCAAGACCCATATTCCTCTTTTCAAAGTGGGATACAATCCAGCCTCAATCAGGAAGAGTTCAATAAGAAGAAAACCACTGACATTGTTGAAGATGACCTGGAAAATAGTAACACCGTTTCATTGCAGAACACTGAAGCTGGTCACTGTGCACCTGAGACAACAGACAGCGCTGACAGTTCAGTCTCTGAACCAACAGATAGTTTTGTGGAGTTCATGCGAGAGTGCTTGAAATCAAGGCAGGATGAAGAACCCGACAGTCTTCTCCAAGGTGCACCCTCAAAGAATGAGCTCTGCAAGACCAGTAAGGCTCCGTCCCAGACCCCTCCAACCATGGTGATGGATCTCGAACAAGAACAACTCACCATCAGTGCCCTCAAGGAGCTTGGCAGCAGTCAGGAGGAGGAGGAAGCAGTGAACCTCCAGCCAAAGGTTTTGGATCAGGACCAAGCTGTACAGCAGTCCTCCTTTACCTCAGCTCCAAATCCTCCATGTTCCCAAAGCAGCCGTGTGTTCGACAGCACGTATTCCAAAGAGGTAGAAGCCATCGACGAATGGGTGGCTGAAGCATACCATCTTGCTGAGCATGTCTTGACAGCAATACTAACCCACTTATCAGGTAACACCTTCTTCTTTCTGGGCAGTAGGCCTGCTAACCTCATGCAGCCCCCTCAGCAAGTCCCCTTTTCTCTCTTGGACCTTGTAACTGCTCGCTCCTTCTCAAATCTTTTATCCTTTGGCATTCTGCCCCTCCATACATAGCCACCTGTCAGCGGAGAGTTACTCTAGGAGGCATAATGGTCCTGAGGCTGCTGGACACATCTGAAGTGAAAGTGAAAATACTTATTTTTAAAGGCAACACTCTAATTCCTGCAGACATAGCCCCTCACCGGCCCTGTCCATTGGTTTTTGTGTAATTTTGTCATCTTTATGGAATGAATTGAACAAATTGGGATTAAGAAAAGTGCTTTTTTTTGTCAATTTATCCTTTCAAAGGCACATAGTCCTACACTTAACTGAAGGAAGCAGTGCTGTAAAAAATTCAATTGGAGCTTGTAAAAGAGGTTCAACTCCATCGTCCTTGCTCACAACAGCACCCTACACACACAGCAGGGTGCTCGGCAAAAACCAAAACCTCCTAAATCAGTACATTAGCATCTGTTCATCAAAGTTCACAAACATTTGATTCATCCAATGATAATCTGTTTGATGTACATGTTACTCATCCTTCCTTTAATCTCAGCCACTCCTTTATACATTGAATTGATTTTGAGTGCATTTCATCTGAAGCCTGGTGTATTTGTTGGTTGGACAGTTTCATGGGTTAATACTGGTCTATCACAGATATTTTGGTGTTGGCCTATATGTTTTTGAACATACTTTCACTGCAATGTAATCCTAAACAATTTTACAATCAGCTGTAGTTACTGTAGTGAGATTACTGAGAACACTTTCAAATGTACCTTGTAAAAATACCCAGCTGAACTAATATAGTTTTTCCCCTGTTGCTGAAAGGCATCAGTGTTTGGCAATGTTAATATTCTGTAAAATAGTTGTTGATAGAAACCTTAGCTTGGTCGTATCGGTGCTCAATTCACATAAAAACCTCTGTTTTTATTCCAGCTCAACAATTCACCATCTGCTATGATATTAATAATTGTTGAGTTCTTTCCTCACAAAATCATCATCAGTGTTGGTCCCAAAAAGTCTCTGCCTGTAATTTCATCATCGCCCGGCACGGCACGTACAAACGCGACCTGTAGGGCCAAGTGCAAATAATTACGGCGTGATAGCACATGTGCAGCCTCAAATGCCAAAAAGCCGTTAGGTAACCGGAGCAGGTGTTCTCGTGTCAGAATGTCTAAAGCCTGATGCACTGAGGAATAGCCGAGGAGGCTCCCCTGGAAGAGACACTCCTCCAAATGTACAGGGAAACTGCCTTCAGGCTTACTTTGTAATGCTAAAGCATTTCAGCCAGATACTATTTTGCCTACCTCTGGTTACATGTTTGAGACGATTGTGTCGAGTATGCACCTAAACGTGAACTGCAGTACACCAAATCCTGATGAGGAAAGGTTGTAGGTGTTTATGTGACGGCGTCCTAAAGCTGCAGCCATCACAGATTATTATAGCATGAAGCTGATTGTGTGAGCTGCAGGGAGGCTAAAGGCTGCATATGATCTAGTGATCCCCTCTCCATTGGAGCTGCTGACCCTGTCCTGCCCTCTGTCCTTTATAGCTCAGCAGTGGTCCCCTGGCAGAGAGCGGGTGGGGGGTTAAACATGGCGGCCGAGCGTTGGCTTGCAAGAACCTTGGAAGTCACGCGGTACAGTCAATCCCCAGTGTCAAGTTTCTGCCTTAATGTAACTTTCCACAGCACCACAGCATGGCGGCAGGGCAAGGTATAAAAAAAAAAATTAAAGTGATATGGACCGAGTGCATGTCTAGAGGCCACCTTGGTGCAAATTATTTTGGTGTGGTAGTCATTTGTACTCAGCTTCAGTTTCAGTGAGTTGCCATCTTGAGAAATAGTTTGCTGTAAGGTCTTTGAGTCCTCGTCTCTTCATCCCCAGGCCCGACCTCTCTCCTGACTCTGCAGTGTGCTTTGAACCAGCCTGTTTGCATGATGACTCTACGAGTGTGAGAGCATTCGTTATCAATGAGCAGTGGACCTCAGCACCCCTTGCTGTGTCGCAGTAGTGTATGACATGTCAGGAGTTACAGCACACGGTACTACAGTACCCCCGCTCTGCCAACACCTTCTCCATTCCACACACACACACACACACACACACACACACACACACACACACACACACACACACACACACACACACACAGGCTGGTATGCAGACAGTAATCCCAACACATTCAGTGGGACGTCTACATGTGTTGCATACTTTATTGTGGAGCTGGCACACCACAGGACTGCATTCTGCTCCTTTTGCAGTTGAACCCAGGGAAAGTGTACATAAAAAGGCAATAAGTCTGTTTTCCTGTTTGAACACGTGTGTGATTAATGTGAAGCCCGTTAGTGATGCAGATCATTGTGAAATGAAGACGAAGCTCTGTTCTGTGGTGTTGTGTGCAGGAAGCTGTGTTGTTAAATCCTCCCCCTGCAGCCATGAGCCTGTGCTATTTTGGTGCTCCTCTGCAGTGCTGCTCCACAGCTCAGTGGGTTATTAAGCAGGGTAAACTTGGCTAGGTGAGTTTGTTTCAGTGGGTGTGCCTGCTGTCACATTGGCTGTACTTTTCATTAGCTGCATTGCAATACCAGTTCCTGGTCAAAGACCCCCCTCTGTTCAAAATGACTGAAACAGTGTGTCGTGGCTCCCTACACCGGTCCTAAGATCAGCAGGGATGGGGGTTGGTGGATGCTAAATGGACTGCACTTATACTTGTAATATTTGTACTCTTTTTATTTTTTAAAAACCCTTTGAAGAAGTTTGTGTCATGAAGACATGTGCCAGGTAACAGGATGCTGTAGATCACTGAGGCTGGACAGATTACTGTATCGTCATCGGACTCTCGGCCACCACTGTGGGGGATTATGTAAATACCACTTTTAAGAGAAAACAGACCTTTTCTGTATGAATATGACTCTGTTGAGGTCCTCAGTAGGCTGGTTTCTGAATCTAGTATCACTGATAAAAAATACTGAACAGTATTATTCACTGCAGACAAACGTCATCACCATCTTTGGAGAAGTCGTCCCACACCTTGCTGCCCACTCACTTCCAGCCAAAGGTGACAGAAGAAAGAACATTTGCTTTAACTGGACATTGATGACAGTGAATGTAGCTGATCGTATGTTACTGATCAAAGTTGCTACAACACAAATGCAGTAACGAGTAGGGTATTTTCTTGTATTTTCAGGAGTAGCTGCAGACACTGATTTGTCTCAGTCAGTTAACACTGGCCAACCGATGCATCGTGGGAATGTCGACGACGTGCGCTCACAGTCAGCTGAGTGAACAAAGAGGTTTGCAGGGATGTGGTGTTCAGCACCATGTTGAATAGTTGTGGCTGTAGAAGTCCCACAGTGTCTGCCAGCTTCAGATGTATGTACGAGCTGATAGACAGCCGCTGGTGTGCTGCCAGGAGTTTGTGGGTGGAGCTGTCGTACTACAATTTTCATTCCAGAAAGACGAGTGTTCCTGACAGGGCGTACCACACCGACCATGTCTCCTCCTCAGCCAAACATTGTGCACAATTTTTTCTCTTTACTAACCCAGTGTCAGCGAGGTGAACCACTAACTGAGCAGCTAACATGAGTAAAAGCTCAGAATGTGAGGTGTGAGTGTTTAACCCACTGAACCGGTTCTACATCCATACTGTGAAACCTCAAAGATTAGCAGTCAGCTTGTGCTCAGATTAGTCTTAATTCTTTGTTTGAACGGTTCAGTAGGAGAAAGGCACATGTAAGTACTTGAATCAGACTGAACCTTTGTCGGGGGTTTGGTATTTGACTCCACATTAAGCTGTTTAACACTGGCCTGTAATGTCTTGTTTGTGAGAGTTATTATGGTCTTGCTCTGAGCTGGAAGCAGTGAGTCTGTCAGGATTTATAATGGGCTGACGGAAAAATAGAACAAGGTTTGAACGGCCATATTGGCTCGTTACTGAAAATAACCTTGTAGCTAATTACTCTGCTGGAGGGGTTAGTAGTTCCACCGCTCATTGCTTATCGTGGTGGTTGGTATCGTCACATTGTAACATTTGGCTCCAGTGGTAGAACATTAGGCTTTAATCAAATGTACTTGTGGCTGCAGTGTTATTGGTTTTTGATAATAGTGATCAGCAGGTCACAGTGTTTCCCCAGTTAATAGGTTGAGATGGTTCGTTTACGAGCTGCTGATCATCAGTTTGTTTCTCAGAACCAGAGAAACCTGAAGACCAGTGTCAGCTGAAAGTAAACTAACCCACACATGTCATCCATCATGTGTGAAAGAGGAAGAGAAAGTCCCAGCACAGGCGTGATGATGACACTGAGCTGCGTGTGACTCAGGGGAAACACTCAGTGCTGTGACCTGTGCTCCAGTGCACCCTGGTCCAGACTGCATCAGGACTACGCCCTGCAGCCACACGCTCAACATTTGGTGAACAGTGATAAGATAAACTTTATTGATCCCACATCACTTGTTACAGCAGTTCAAAGGTAGAAGCTGCGGTGATACGCCGTGAGGGACTGAAACACCCTCTGATCTGCTGCTGTCGCATCAACCGTCATAAATGTATGAAAACACTGTTAGTCTCTGTTCACATGATCATTTTCTGCATGTTAAATATAAGATCAGTTCAGATCAACTCTTATATCCCTACATGTTAAACATATAGCCATTTTAAATGAAGTGTGTTGTCGTCCACCTCTGGCTGAAGCAGCAGTGAGCAGGCAGTCAGGTGTGGGAGGACTTCTCCAGACATGCTGATGGAGTTTGTCTGTAATGGAGAATATTTGTATCATTTATGTAAGAAGGAGCTGTCCACTGTAAATGGTGGATGAGCTGCACACAGTTATTGAAATGAAGGTGCTGTGCAGATGTCAGGTACCTGTTAAAGTAAACCTTGAAGTGTAGGTGATCACCTGCAGTGACAGCACAAGGACTGGTGCTGGGGTGAGTGTAGCTTTAAGAGCAGCACAGTGAAAGCAGGCCACTGCGCCTCAGCACAGAGACTCAGAGGGAGGGAGAGACACTGAGATAATCAACGAGGGCCGTCAGGCTCCGGCTGCCTCCCCGTGGGTACCGGCAGCAAAGCATCCTGGGAGGATGCACACACCCCTGCAGTACAGGGAGAGGAAACCCTGCTCGATGCTGCTGCCAGATGAAAACACTGCATGTTGAAGGAAATCACCTTTTGTGTTGTGCTTGGCCACAGCACAGCTGACTGATTTTACAATACCCATCAGTTCACCTGTAGCTCAGTGTGGTCCACCCACACACTTCACACATGGAAACAGTGTAGTCCTGGAGCTAGGAGGTTTTCAGGAGGTCTGGAGTTAGGAGGTTTTCAGGAGGTTTTCAGGAGGTTTTCAGGAGGTTTTCAGGAGGTTTTCAGGAGGTCTGACTGTCAGCTCTGCAGACAGAGGAACAAAGGAGCTCTCTCTGCTGGTGTCTGAGCCACAGCACTGCTGCTCACTCTCTCCCACTCTGTAAACAGGCTCAGCTGTGAGCAGCTGAACTGCTGCTGCTTCATTACAGACTGAACATGTTTAACACCAACACCAGACAGAAAACATGGATGGAAAGAGTTGATTTTCCATCTTCATTGAAGATTATTTAATCTGGGGGGTCAGTGATCGACAGTCAGTGGCTGGTTTGTGATATAGTGGTCCACCTAGTGGTCTCATCACAGAGAAATACTGACTCCAGTTCATATTGTTTGTAGAACATGCGTTTACCACTGCTCACGTGTTTTACTTACTGTGAGCCCCCACTGAGGCAGGCAGCTGGTTTGCAGTATTTGTACACAGCGAGGAGTCAGGACAGCTGGATCTTTAGTGTGGCATGTTCAGAGATTTTGACAGAGGTTACTTTGTTTTCATTAATATCTGTATGGAGGTGGTATCTAATAATGATCTTAGTGTGGACACATTTACAGATGACACACATTGTAACTGACACATTGAATGTTTGAGTTGGAATAAACAGACCTCTCCTATGTTGACAGTGCAGCACCTCTGCAGTGCTCCTCAGGAGGAGGCTTTCTTGCACAGTGACTTTAGATATTAAAATATTTCAAATTATTATTCGCTGCAGACAAACTACATCACAGCACCTTCCTGCACAATCACCTACACGTGATCTGAAAGGTAACTCACTGTTGGAAAGGTCACAAAAGGTCATGAAAATGTTCAGGAAAGTGAAGGTACACATAGACCCTCCGAGTAGCTGTTACATCAGAGCTGCTGGACCTGGCAGAGTCACTGAAGCTCTTTGTTCTCACATACACGCAGACTGTACTGAAGTCCAGTACTGTACTTTCATTTGGTTTCCATGTGGTCAATGCAGAGACTAGAGTATTGTGGCTGTGGCTCAGCTCATAGTCGTCCACAAATTGTAAGGTTGGTGGTTTGATGTCCACATGTTGAAGTGTCCTTGAGCAAGACACTGAACCCTAACTTGCTCCCAGTGTTAGCTAGCTGTGTGTGTGTCTGTGTGTGTCTGTGTGTGTCTGTGTGTCTGTGTGTATGTCTGTGTGTGTTCCCTATACTCACACATTAGCCTCCACCACACTCTCAACATATGACAGTAGCTACTTGTTAGCTGTTAGCTGTTAGCACCATTGGACCAACTCCCTCATGTGTTGTAACATTTTTTCACTGCATCATCATCATGCGGTGAATGTACCAATAAACCAGCTCCACCCGGTCCTGTCTCTGTGACAGGTGAGTCCAGCTGTGATGGATCAGTCTGACTCAGTGAGCACATTCCTGTCATCTGCGAGATTCATTTTACTGATGTGGGCAATAATGTTGTCAGTCAGCAGCATGTGCAGAGGAGGGGTGGAGCAGTAAACAGATAGCTGCTGAAGATGATTAACTTCATGCTGATTGGCCACTTTGTTAATCAGTCACAGTGAATGTCAACACACCAAGCAGCCCACTGTTTCCACTGACTGAGGATTTTATTGGGTGTGAATGTGTGTGCAGGACAGACTGAGGGTGGTTTTTGTGAGGAGGTCTGCAAACTCAGGAGACTGTCACTCCTTAAATTGAATCAATTGTTCAAATATTTCTGCAGCCAGAGGGGTGTGTGTGTGTGTCACGTACGTTGCTGAGCAGGAGTGTGTGTCTGTGGAGCTTCATGTATTGTGAGCATGTGTTTGAGCTCTACCTACCAAGTTTGAAATATTAAAGATGCACTTAAGCTACAGTTGTCACGGTTACTGTCTGCATGCATCGACAACATCAATACAATCAAACCAAGTTGGAGTCAGCAGTGTACTGACTCAGTGAAGCTGAATGCAGTCCAGTGCATCAGTCCTGCAGCCACTTCTTCTTCTATTATGAAGTCTGCAGTGATGCTTATGGAGCGTCTCCACCACATGGTCCCAGCTCCACTCTGTTCGTTTGGTTTCCAGTTGGAAAAAGTACCTGGTCCCTGGTTCCACTTTTCTAGTACCTGCTCTCCTGTGGGTCCAACCAGGTACCAGCAGGTACTAGACAGTGATTGGTCAGCATCATCCTCACAGATCTTCATCCCTGCAGCCTCCACAGTCTGCACAGTGAGAGTCAGAAGAACCAGTTTCCAGAACAAAGATCAAAGTCCAACAACAGCTTTAGTTCAATGATCTTTAAAGAACCAAGTCAGTGGATCCTGAGCTCTGATTGGCCGGTTGGTGGAACAGCTGATGGAGGTTGTAGCAGGACCTCACATCTGTGAAAACCTCGGAGGGAGCAAGTTTTTAACCAGGATCTAACTTGTTTGAACTTCAGAGATGTTGGTGGTTCATCAAGTGGAAACATCTTCAAACTGTTTCTGTGACACCACAACAGTTATTCTGAAGATCACTGAACATCATCCTGCTGCTGCACCTGAGGAGGAGGCGGGGCTATCTGAGGAGGAGGCGGGGCTATCTGAGGAGGAGGCGGGGCTATCTGAGGAGGAGGCGGGGCTATCTGAGGGCATGGAGGCGGGGCTATCTGAGGAGGAGGCGGGGCTATCTGAGGAGGAGGCGGGGCTATCTGAGGAGG
>OOFC01037612.1:0-33219 GCA_900323345.1 Pseudochromis fuscus
TGGTCTCCAATGAGACCAGACCTGAACTCCAGTCTCATCCACATTGGACAGTGTCCTCAGGTTCAAGGGTCAGCCCCGCCTCCTCACTCCTCCCTTCATATCCAAATATGGTCACTTCTGGCTCCAACAGAACAACATGTAAGACCAAACAGCAACTGGTGACTGTCAGGGAGCAGGCAAGGAACATGGACTCAGATGCAGACACCAAGGCGAGAGCAGGTTTATCTAAAGTTATTTTAATTCAGGCAGAAGTATCCAAAACAGCAGGCGAAGACAAAATCCAATGGGCAGGCAGAGATTCAAAAAACCAGAAAACACTATGACTATGAAACAAGAACTGTGAAACATGAACTTAAGGCTGGCACACGAGCGAAGTCTACAAACAAACTGGCACAAGACAAAGAGACACATGAGGTTAAATACACTGGGGTAACAAGGGTCAATGGATCACAGGTGGAGAGGACAATCAGGGAAGGCTGTGGCGAACGAGACAATCAAGACAGGTGTGACAGGAAACAAAGCTTGGGCAAGAACACACTAAGAACAAGACTATCAAAATAAAACAGGAAACATGGAACATGAATTATAACCAGACATGAAACACAGAAAGAGACAAAGACCAAAAATAACCATTGAAATCAGAACAAGAAACAAGAGTATATACTAAACTAAATACAAGAAATCATAACCCTAATCAAAACTAACTAAAATACATGTAATCATGACACTGACATCATGTTAGCTTCATCTATTCTATACACAGCCTTTAGTTTATGTCAAGTAAATGATTTTTATTTGGTTTTCTCATGGATTTATTGAGTAAACACTCACAAATGCTCACCTTTAATATTCTTCATTAAGCTTTGGCGAGCCCTTTTCAATAATTAGAAAACACATAACCTATTAAAAAAAAATAATCTTTATCAGCACATGTATTTCTTTGTTAAAGGTTTTTTGGCTTTACTGACTGTCTGGCCCTTCACACACACAGACACAGACACAGACACACACACACACACACACACACACACAGTCGTATTACCTTCAAACCCCAGGCTGAGCGAGACAAACTCTCACAAGCGGCAAACATCAAACATCAAAGCCAGTCGATGTTTTCAGCACCCATCAACACGGCCACAATCTGAAATGTGCAAAATGATCAGAGAGAGGGAGTGAGGGAGGGGGGAGTTAAAGTGAGGAAGGGGAAGAGTGGAGATAAAGAAACAGAAACTCAAAGACAATTTAGAGAATGATGCAGAGCAATGTATTAATAAAAACAGAGAAAAATTACTACCTTCATTATCAGCATATGAAAACCTCATCAAAGAAATGTGTGTGTGTGTGTGTCTGTGAGGACACATTAATACACTGTTAAAAAAAATCAATGTATGCTTGACAAAGATTGTAAGATATTTCATTCATAAAGAGAGGATGGAGAGAAAATAGGAATCAGAAAATGTAAAGGGTAAAATAAAGAAGGTAAAAACGTGAAACTTGCACAGTTAGCAGGGGAAGAAGACAGCGGTGACAGACGAAGACAAAAATGGAGAGAGTGGAGAATGGAGACAGAGTGAAAGTGAGATAACGATTGACAGGAGGCACTAGAAGAGTGAGTAGAAAGCCTATACTCACAGTAGAATACAAATAAAAGACTTCACAGAACCATGTAAATGGGAAAAAGACACACAAGAGAGTGACAAGGACGGACAGACAGACAGACTGGCAGGCAGACAGACAGACAGACAGACAGACAGACATCTGGAAAGACATATGATGGAGGGAGAAATTGAAGAGAACCAAAGAACAGGAAACAAAGACAGAGACAAAGTCATAAACCAACACAAAGACATGAGTTTTCTTAATGACTGTTTCAACTCTGAGACTTTCCTGCTGTGTGGTGAAA
This sequence comes from Pseudochromis fuscus, assembly GCA_900323345.1. NCBI lineage: Eukaryota > Metazoa > Chordata > Actinopteri > Pseudochromidae > Pseudochromis > Pseudochromis fuscus. Next base: position 1,904 of record OOFC01037612.1, read on the forward strand.
AAGGCCATTTTTCGGACAGACAATTGAGAATACTTAATGTCTGGATCGTAGTGTTAGAAGTTTATTATCGAACTCTCTGTTAGGTGATTTTTTTGACAAACTTACAGCTTTAATGTATTTTTACCCAGATCACAGATACAGAGGAGCTGGGTGTTACTCCACTATTGAATCTTCATTTACTGTAGTAGCTTCCTCTGTTTCTTTACTCATCACTTCCCAGCTGTAACTCTCCGCAGACTGATGTAAACCAGGTAGCATGCGTGGTTCATGAAAAAGAGCCATGGCACAAGAAAATCTGCTCTAAGTTACCATAAATCCTGAAATAGTCACCAGGTTTTTTTTTCTAATGTCATCTGTTTGATAAGCAGAATCTAGTACACAGCCTCATTTTGCCACTTTTCATATGAGCCAGAGTGGATCAAAACATTCAAGCTACTGCATTACACTGTTTATAGAAGCTCAATGCTTCCTTTAGCTGTTTCAAAATAAAAGTCCGCTACTACCATTGAAGTGGACAGAGACCATGTTATGTGCTATGTTAAATTTACTTACATTTACTAAAACCATGTTGTTGCTATGACACAAAATGCAGCTACAGCATCTAGATAACACGATTAACCCTTTAACTCTGAGTGTATCGCCAGCGCTACATCTGTATGCATCTTCGAATTACCGTAATTATGCCAAGGTTTGCGCAATCAGAAAAAAATCCAAAGGTTCCTGAGAGCTGAAACGTTGCACTTTATAGTGAATATGGTGTCATTACAGTAATTTCACTTGCGCCTACCCCACAAGCTGGCAAAGTAAATGATTTACTTTATACTACATGTTGTAAGACTGTAATAACAGTGACGATGAAGCAGGAATAGCAGAAAAACACAATTTACTGAACAAAAACACTGCAATTGCACATGAATGTTGCATGTTGAATTTGAATTTGAAATGAAAATAATATTGTCCATGTGGATGTTTGCAGGCTCAGGTGATAAAAGGTTAACACTGCCATCAATTGACCAGAATATATCTGATGATTGAGCTGGAATGAAAACTGCAGTATTGAGGTTGTTATTGCCAGAGTGGTGAAGACTTTCAGTCAGTCACCTGAAAAGCCTCACTTGCTTTAATTTAATTGTTGCTGCTGTAACAGAGTGAACTACAGTTGAACTGTTTTTAATTTGACACAAAAGCAAAGAGATGCCCAGGTAGAGGGGCTCAGGTGGGAATGGATGGAAACCTAATTCTCTCACAGAAGACGAGTAATCTCTTATTTCTTTTTTGAGCCACTGCTCATCTCTTTCAAAAGCTCCCATCACCCCAGACACTGTGTATTTGTGAATTTAAGTTTTATTGCTTTCTTTCTACTGTGCATGTGTGTAGCTTCTCCTGTTGGTGCTACATCAGGCTGGAAAAAACACATCCCCCTTGAATGACAGTTTTGTGTGTGTGTGTGTGTGTGTGTTTGTAGCCGGTTAATGACAGAAACGTGTTCATTAATGGTTTGAACAGTGACAGACAATCTCCATCTAGCTTTTCTGTGAATTAGACGGAGTAGATGAAGATTTAATGATCCCCGAAGGGAAATTGGGCTGTTGCAGCAGCTGAGATACGGAGGGTACAGATAAGCTGAGAATATAAAAAGACAATAAGATAATATGGCGTGTAATTATAAGAGAAGAAACAACTGTATTAGAAGTAACAAATGACAATAAAAAGCCTTTTGACTGACAGGTTTACAATTTATTATTGTGAAATGATAAGTGCTCTGTGCTGTGCAGCCGTTGGTAGCTTTACACATAGAGCTGGAAGTATACAGAAAACCTCTATGTCTAGACAGATTGTGCAAAAAGTATTTTGTATGCTAAAAATAACAAATACGTCGTACGGAGTATTATGTTACAGCATAGTACATATATATATATATATATAAATTGTTTGTAATCGTATTCTATTCAGACAAAACAAGTTATGCACATAGACGGCAGCTTGTCTACACAAAGATTATGTTTTATATTTTTAGTTTTACACATTAAATTCAGGAGTTTAGCATTCAAACATCCCTGTTATTGTTTTCTTAGGTGGAAATGACCATATTTGGATGTGAAGGGAGGAGTAAGGAGGTGGGTTTGACCCTTGAACCTGATGTGTGTGAGACTTGAGTTAATTAGCCTCACTTACATGCCTGTAAATCTTCCTGTTTATGGGTCATTTTCAGATCTACCAGCAGATCACTAAAAAGAAGAGCTGACATTAGCTATTGACATCAGAATGACTTGTGTTTTTTGACGTCAGCTTCTAGTGGCCATTACATGTTTTTAAACTTTCATATTGGCTTCACTTTTGAGTCCTGGTGGCCGTGTCCATCTATTATATACAGTCAGTGACACAAACAGATACCAGGTCTTAGGGCTTCCTGAACACTGTGCAATCTGTGTTTGCCCCTCATGAAGGTCACCGCTCACAAAGGGTCTGAAGACAGGCTGCGATTTGTCCAAATATTATTCACTCACACTGAAACAACTAACTAATCAAAGAAATGTTGTCTCTATTTAAAGTGATGTACAAAACTGACACAATCAAACAGATCTCCACCAACATCGCCAAGACCCAGTTTGACATGCAATGCTCAGCATATGGGGCTTTTAGCGGATGCTGCACATTGCACAGGTGTAGCGGGTCATTGCGGCTCAGTAAACCTTTTTAGCAGAGCTGCTCCTGGTAATTACAACATCCAAAAATACTCTGACCAACAGCAGTGGACAAAGAAGTAAGTTTTTCCTGCCAGCTGGAGAGCGAGGGAGACGTCAGTCAAGTGCAGAATATGAAGATCCTGAGAAGAGGTCTAATTAGGCACAATGAAACCACCTGTGTAGAAAACCCAGGTGTGTTAGGCCTGTAAATGAGTAGTGCAGTAGATCTACACTGTAAAAACATAGCTGTAATTTAAACAAAATAATACCTATATGGTATGTTTTACAGATTAGCCCTTTAATGCCAAATGTATCATATTTGATACCTGAGTTTTTGAGACCTCTACATCAACAGTGAGATATTTTTGAGTTATTAAAAAAAATAAGAAATAATAAAAAAATTTAATTAATAAATGAAAAAAAATCTCTCTCCATCTCTCTCAATTTCTATCTATCTATATATTCATATATGTATTTATTTTTATTCTTACCTTTATTTATTTTTTGTCAGAAGGTTCAATAAACACTTGAATAAAAAAAATATTAATAATTTTCTGGCAATTATTTGATGGTTGAGGCATTACAGGGTTAGGAAAAGTACACAAAAAGTACTAATGAAATTAATGTAATAAAATTACAAATATAAAACGCTGTTACATGTGTAGTGTAAACTAGCACATCTTTATTTGTGAATTACCATGTTGTTTTTTTTGTTTTTTTACCAAAAAATCCATTTTAAAAAGTGATCATAATTTCACAAATGTTTAATTGTAGTAAATAAAAGACACAACAATGCATTGAATTCATTAGTTTATTACTATAAATACATTTCTAATCTGTGAATAAATTGACAAAAAAAGTTCTGTAATTTCATATGTATTTATTTGTTAATTGACAGATCCTTGTTAGAATTGTGTAGAAAAATTTAAAATATGATGTGTTTTTATTAAATTCATTGGTTTTACATGTGTGAATATGTTTTAATACACATTCAAAAACAAAAAAAATCACAAAATCTCATGTAAAATTGAAGCTACAAACTGAGTTGTAATGTTTGGAGAATTATTTAGTTGAATATTAAGTATCCAAAAAGCTCTTTAGTGCCGTATGACTTTACCTCCTCGCCTCCTCTGTCTTTTGGTGTCTGTATGTAAGTGTATGAATGTCAGATCAGTCTTTATCACGCCTTTTCTTCTCAGTTTTACTTTCCTCTGTCACGTTTTTCGCACAAATCCCTCCTGTCCTGTGGCGCTTTGCAGGCTTGCAAAAAGTTTGACAGCCAAATGAAATATAATGCTTTTTTTTTTATCCTTCTTGAGTTTTTAGGGGATTTTTAAGAAAGCTAGCCACAGCTCTGCTAACAATGCCAGAGGTATGTGTGAGTGTGTGTTTGTCAGCGTACCCTGTCATTTGCAGTGTTGATGTTTGCACTGACTGTCAATCCAGGACCCAAACCGTGTTGCACAAAGCTTTACAGCTCTGCCTGTCTTTGCGCTTTTTCTTCTTTCATTATTTTTTTTCTTCCCTCTCTCCTCCCTGCACCTTAGTTTTCCCAGACATTCATTCCTCCTGAGGCATCTTTGTCCTAAATTTGCCTCTCAGTTTGTGTCAATGGTTTTTTTTTTTTTTTTTTTTAGATTTGACAGCTTGACAGAAAGTATGTTTGAACTCTGGTGAACGTCTCAAGTTGGATTTTGACATTTTTCTTGTATCAGTGTGTATTTTCATCTGAGTGTGCGTCTGTGTTCGTCAGTGCTGCCTCTTATTTTTCCTTCGAGAGGCTGAAAACAAATCAGTACTAATCAGAGAAAGCCTCACCATTCAGTTGTGACACACACACACACACACACAGTAATAGATTTCTGAATTGTAGAGTATAAGAAAAAAAATGTGTGTGTTTGTCAAGTGGTTACTGATGGGTACAGAGGTTAAATATCCCGTCCGCTTTTTTGGACGTGAGCGGTGATTCGAGGACCCTTGTCACAGCCGACTTGATTGCATTTGTGATTTGTGGGCGGGCAGGAAGCAACAGGAAGGTAGGGCTGGAAAAAAACCCCACAAATGGCGCAAAAGCAATAATAGCACATTGACAGGGCGACAGACGAACCCTGTGTGTAAATCCCTCTGTTTTCTGCAAGTGTTAACTGAGAAAAATCCGTGTGTGGCTTGCGTTGGAGTTTGGTAGTAGGAAGATGAAGGTTGATTTTCTACACCTCTTCTTTAAGAAGAGTTCAAGCTGCCTCCACCATTTGTCACCCACTTTCTGTACTGTATAAATTGTAGGATGCAAACTGTAGACGAGAGTTTGCTTTTGATAAAATACTTGGATGCAACACTAAAGTTTTGTATTAAAGCTCAGCTGTAAAAGGTTATAATTCCCTTTAAAGGAATATTACATGGAACATGAATACATGCATCGGTCGAAGCTGCAATACTGAGAGCACATCAGAAAAATGTTTGATATATGTGACCATGTATGAAAACTTTTAAATGAGAACATATGATGTCAGAGCATTCAGGCCAATCAGGAAAATCTTCCCAATTTTCTGATTGGTCAAAATTCTCTGACATCATATGGGCTCATTTAAAATGGCAGCCCACAGGAAGTCATTGATTATGGGAGAATCCTGATGTTGTAGGAGCTTTTATTTTGAAACATTCCTCTGAATTTTTCATGAATCTTCCAAACTGTGCTCTGATATGGGTTTTCTATTCCTTTAAAGAGCTATGTAAACATTGTAGATGGCTATTTACAATGTGAATATTACCAGTTAGAGGTCATCTTCATATCCTACAGTTTAGTTTACTCTATAAACCTATTATTAAAGTTTTCTTGGCTTGCATTTACCTGTTTTATACAAATAGGAAACTGCAAGTGGCCTAATTAATGACAGAATGTTTAAATGTTTAATTAAATGATCTACTGTCCTGCGCTAAGTAGGTTTAATATAGGTTTACACAATTACACAACACAATATACAAATTTTCACCTCTAAGCAATAAATAAGAACACAATCGTACCAGAGTTCTAGTTTTAAGAGTGTACTTTTCAATGTCATCTCTTAACTGAGAAGAAAAAAACACATTTTTAAATCTGTATTCTTCAACAAACTTTCCCTGTCAGAATTAAGACAAGTAAAAAGTATTTTTAAAAATTTAAACAGTACTCTCCTTTCACCATATAAGCTGGGGTGATTTTAAACCACGGCTCCCGCTGCAATGTCGCTCGGAGAGCTGTATGGAGCTGTCAGTCTCTTTCAGAGTGAAGCCATTATAGCAGCGCTCTATATCCACAGAGAGTGCGAGATGAAGATAGATGGATTACCTGACTGGTAAAATCCCTTTGTAACTCCAACTAGAGCAGATAGAGCCGTCAGTGACAGACGCAGAAATGGCACCAGGAGATAAGAGAAAAGGGAAGAAGGGAAAGGATGGGAAGAAGAGCAAGCCATAGAGGAGGAGGAGGAGGAGGGTGGAGGAAGGTAGCGAATGAATATTTGGCTGAACTGGTGGAAGAGAAGTGGGAGACAGAATCGTTTTTGGGGTTTTACTGGAATTTCAAGACATGTTTTCCAGGGAAAGTCATTAGAAATAAGGGGAAATTAGTGAATGGTGGGATGGAGGAAAGAACTTGATCACATGTACATTTCTATGCAGTTTTTGCTTTCTGCCTGACAGTTCTTGTATATTTATTTTCCTCTTCATTGTTTCTCTGTTTGTCTGCTTGGCTCATTCTTTGACCCTTTCCCAAACTCAAACCTCACCACTAACTGTTTATATGACGAGTGGGTGCTCATGCAGTCACGCTCAGAACAGTGAAGGGCAAGTAAACACTGACCCGGTCTCACAGCAAAAATAAAAACTATCTAGATATCTACAGAAACTTTTCAAACTGCTTCTGCTGCAGAATCCAGATTTTTTGGACAAAGAGCCAACCTACTGTTTTCAGTTTGTAGCATAGATTGTGTAAATTTAAGTGTAAATTAAAGTGAATTAAAGTGAAGCCAGTGCAAAAGTGGAAAAACAGTGCAATATCACAAATGGGTACAAAAAAACAAACCTGAACTCGAATCTCACTGAGCAGTGTCTTCGGGTTCAAGAGTCAAACCCACCTCCTCACTCCTCCCTTCATATCCAAATATGGTCGTCTCTTCGATTTAAAAAAAACAAAAAACAAAAAAAGTTAACTGATAAGCAGACAGACAAGTAAACAAACAAACCAACACAAATGAAAACAAACTCTGGGGTGGTCGTAAATTATATTTTTATATTTCTAATGTCTGAGTAAACTGTGGTTAAAACAAAAATGTATTTGTATATAGCAAAATGTGTTTATAGGCTCAATTATGGCATCTTGCTTCTGTATGGCCTTTTCTCTTCCTCATTTTTCTTACTTTAGACTCCTCCACACACACACACACACACACACACACACACACCCACACACACACACACACACACACACACACAGCATGCATGTGGAGCCTTCTATCTGTGTCTATTGTATTTTTTTCTCCAAAGAGCGCCGAGCAAACAGCAAACAGATTGAATGACTAACACACAAACACAATACACATTCACGATTTATCAGAGGGAGCAATAAATGCCCATTTATAAGACCAAGCCACCATATACAAGCTTTGGATCACAGAAGTAATGGGCCCCTGTAGGCTAGTGATAACTCTCTGTGTTTATATGTGACTGTGTGTAGGGATAGCAGGAGAGAGAGAGGCAGACTGACTGGGACAAGCACTGAGAGAAAGGCAATAATGTCTAGAAATGACAGACAACGTGAAAGAAAAGGCGGTGATAACCATAAGGAGAGCGAGCAGAAAGCAGAAAGCCACCACTGACAGCCTCTGTTTCATTTTCCATCTCTGCCAGCTCCCTGTAATCTGAGCGCCTGATGTGTTTCTTTCTTCATTTGCAGTTAGTGGTTAGATTATATACCCTGCATCCAGCTGTGGGCTCCATTTTACAGCGCGAGTGGGTCCAATGTGTCTTGTTGTGTGTGTGTTAGTGTGAACCTACCTGTGTGTGTGTGCACATCCATGTGTGTCTTTACAAGGCAATGCTCATGTGGGGTTATAAAAATAGCCGTAATATCCCCTGAGTGATTTTTTCCTTTAGGCGAATAACGACGAAATAACCTCTTATGGGAAAATAGGGGTACATGCGTCATGCAGTGTGCGCAGAGAGAAAGCTATTCTCTCTCTCTGAAGTTAATTTCTATGTTCAGTGAATGCACAGGCAAAAGTACTCTTAAAAACAACTTCAGCCAACTTTAATGGCAATTCACCGATTGAATTTCTGTTTTTGATCAGTCTCATGCGGAGCAGCTTTTATCAGGTGGCACATGTGTCCAGAACTTTAAGGTATATTTTTCCTTGCATAGCAGAACACCTCTGTACGTTTCAAAGAAGCCAGTGGGCAGTTTTTAGCAGTGTAAAGATTAAATGATATCAATCACTAATTGCAAGTGCAAGCGCATCAATCCATGTGCTTGTGGATTTATATAAATGTAATATGAATCGGACAATGGCCGATTTTAAAGATTGTAATCGGTTTACTGAAGTGTAGCGGCATTCTCGTGTTGATGTTACTTAAACAAGAGTTTTGTTAGCGAAACACATGTCTGACAAGACTGATGAAATCTACAGTACCCCATATTTTCATATAACAAACATGTCTGTGTGAGACAGACTGAAGTTTATATATAAAGTATGTTTTGTCTGTCTGCGTTAATAAAAAACTGACATGTTAATGAAATTACACATTTGATTTGCCATAAAATAACACAGTGGTTGGGTTTCCTTGGTGATTTACAGCCTCTTTTCCCTTTTCCCTTTAAAGGCCCTGCCGTTGCCAGGCCAGACTTTTAAATAAGAATCTGTTCCTAATCTGTTTTGCCTGGATAAATAAAGGTTAAAAATAAATAAACAATAAAAAATGTAGGTACCTCCATAAAAGACCATTGAATCCCAATTCTTCCCACTTTTCTAGACTTGTCAAATTTTCTTTTGGAACAAATTAAAATGAAGGACTTGTTCACACAATTGTAAAGAAGTGCATCAGACTGCATTATATCATAACACATTACAATGAATCATATGAAATCATGCCATAATAAAAACAGATTGTTTCTGAATCGTATTGAAGCCCCTGTAGCTAGATATGCATCGGGTCATCGTCCAGGGGAGAGATGCACACCCCTGATGTTTTTGATACAACATTACAGCTGCTCAGTGCTCCACATGGTTTCACAGACCAAATGAACTCTGAGCTGAGTGATGTGGACAAAACATCAGATCAAAGTGAATTTGTGTTTTTTATTTGGCAACAAGAAAGTTGTGGTGGTGGTAGTACAGATCACAGCTGTAGCAATGTTCAGAGACTGGAAGCATGTAACAGTCACTTAAATTTCTTCTCTTTGTATTTTATGGTTTATAAGTCTTCAGTTTGGTGAGTCAGAGCGGGGTGTGTGATGGTTGCAGTAAAAATGTTTTGAGTTGAAGATGAATGTGGATTTCTGCATTTTTTCTTTTTTCTTCCACCATTAATCAGTTTCAAGGATCTGGCCTTAAGAAAACTCTGGAATGTGAAACTGCATTTCAAAAGTCAAACGTGCTTCACTGTACATTCAGGGAGCTCCAGGCATGTATTTCAAAGACTGTGTTCATTTTATTTTTTACGTTGGGTTAATGAAGACACTTTCAAACATAAACTAGAACATAGATACAGAGAAATGCTTGCCAAATGCTGAGTGAATACTTTCTATTCAAAGCAGATTATAATAATAATAAAAAGCCTGTACAATGAGCAGATGCTTTGAGAAGAATCAGTTTTATAAAATTCAGCCTCAGAAACACTGAGAAAAAAAAAAAAAAAAAAAACATTACAAAAACTGAATTGACCACAAATTGAACCAAGTCTTCTTTATAGGTACAAACACAGGCTCAGTTAAGGGCACTTGGACATGGACATAAGCAAATACAAGTAGGCAACCGTGAAAGTGGTATTTGAAAGTGGTATTTGTTCAGGTGGAATTGCCTGCACACACTCATACACATATGTTGAAACACAATATTATTATTGTTTATTGACGTGTGCAGGGAAATCTGTAAAGGCAGCAAACCTGACCTGGGTTTGGACGAGGATGGAGAACATGAAATTTTCATGACAGGTTTTAAACACAGGAATCTGCAGCACCTGGAGAACTGGACCTGACTGTAATAAGTACAGCAAGGCACTAGATTACTTTGGCCTGTGGTAACAGCCTTGATAAAAATGTTACAATAACTATCACCAGTGTGAAATTGGGATTTGGTGACGCGTTGTATCTCTGATTTGAATAATTCGAATGAATATGAATAATAAATTTGACCAATAATACTTATTTTGATAATAAATTTCATCTCTATATTTATATCAGCTGTTTTTATACTATTCAGTCACAGATTAACTTGATGTTACCGCCCATGCTAACACAACTTTTATTGCTTGAAAATAAAAATAAGAATGGAAATGTATGCATTGGACTATCTTTTAGTCATTTATTTAGAAAGAAAAAACTTTTTATTTTACTCTTGCATTGCTTTCAACCATTTAACCTAAGACACTGTTGAAGCCAATAATGTAGTAACAGCCGATAACGTAATAAATCTGCCCTTTTTGAAATGTAATAGGCCAAGGAAGTAATAACCTGCCAAAAATGTAATAAAAGTCCTCAACAGATAACGTAACTTTTGGCTATTTGGCTATATTACGTAATAATTTTTTTACGTTATTGGCTGCCTATTGGGTTATTTGCCTGGTAAAAGAAAAAACTCTGCAAATGTAATAACTGATCCAATAACAGAATAAATTATGTTATTAGCCAAAAGTTATTACGTTATCGGTTCAGGACTTTTATTACGTTATCGGCTGTTACTACATTATTACCACTAAAACAACAGATGTAATGTAATTCCTTGAACCTCATTTTTAACCTAACTGTGGTTCATAGAGATTAACAATGGTCAGATATATTATTATAGCCTTTGATGGTTTACATGGAGTTGACTGGGTGAGGAATGAATGAAAGCTCCTGTGTTGAGTGTGACAGTCAGCCCCTTCAGTGTGTTGCCTACTGACTGGCTGACACACCTGCAGTGAACTTACTTCAAAGCACCTTTCTGCCTCCTGTATGGGGAATCTCTTTCTCTCTCTTTCAGTCCTTCTGTCTGTCATTGTATGTCTCCTTCTCCTCCTTTGGTCTGAAACTGAATTTTCAAACACACCTTTATTTAGTATGCTGCTCACATACATATATAAAAAAAACATGCACAGTGGCTCAAAGACATAAAGCTGTGTGCAGGTATGTATCCATTTGCACTAAATACATGCAAATATGAATCCACTCAAGTACAGAAATGCACATCAAATGTAGTCTATGCAAATAGATTCTGCTGTAAGTTAGTGCACATTAAGAGATATATTTATGTAAGACATCAGCAGCATAACCAGAAAACACCTGATGGCACTCAGAAGAAACTAAACACAAAATAAATCTGTTGTTTCCATCAGATGCATGAAAGACGTTTAAAGAAAGGAGTCTTCCTGGACTCTTTTTGGATAGCACAAAGTCTTTTTCCTACTTAAAAAATGTCTTCTTTGATATAAAAATCATATAAGCATAAAGCAGACAAACACAAACATCCATTGGGGGACATTCAAATGCTCTGTAGTGATCACAAAGGAATCTTGTAGCGAGAGGAACAGCAGTCATGACATTTCTGAAGGTCATGGTGGGCAGACATTATCCAGACATCATTTCTTTGAATTGTATTGCTGTAAAATTGCCTCATTCATCAGGCTGATCATCCTGAAGCGAAATCATTATTTATATTACAAATGCATTTATTTTGCTGTTTCACAACATTTTCAACTCAGAGCCAGTGAAATTTAGTTTTTGTCCCCTATTGCCTTTTGTAATTTGATACATCAAATTTGCATGAAAATACATTGATGTAAATCCACTTTGTTTTTCTCTCTTCTTCTTCTTTTTTTTTTATGTCTACTTTCTTACCGGCCCCCGCTCCACCCCACCTCACCCCTCTCGCCCCACACCACCGTCTCTCAGCGTGACTTCTCAAATGAGGCTTGAGAAGGCAAATAACCAAGATGGGAAATGTGTGGAAATGCAGAAGTCATTAAAAAGCCAATTACCCACAGGTTCAGTGCTACAGGGAGGAGATCAGGGAATAGTGGAGAGCAATCGTAAACTCAGTGATATACGAAAACCAAATAGCTCTGTGTGTGTGTGTGTGCGTACATTTAAACCTCTAGCCTAATATGCTGGTCACTTTAATGTGTCCTTTCATTTTGTATTTCTCCTCTCTGTCCAGTGTTTAAGCATTCATGGCCTAAAATGTGAGTGTGTGTGTGCGTTTGTGTATTTGTAAATCAATGTCCCAATGAGAAGAGGATGTTTAATTCACTGTGTCATAAATCTGTGTTGCAGGGAACAATATTAAACTTTATTACCATTTTTCACGTTCACTTAACACTGCCTGAGAGTCATCTATCACCGAGTAAACACACACTCAGGGAGGCTTGTATTATGAAAAATACACACACACACACACACACGAGTATTTGCACATTCAAACACAGTTACACATTGCACACACGTTCTATATGTGTGGACTTAAACAAATACCCTCAACATGTTGGTTTTTGAATTCCTCCACGAGACATGCATCACATTAACGCACACACACAAACTTCGTCCTTCCCTCTAGCTATGCTGAAGTTTACCATTTAGGCTCCATGCACACGCCATTATCCACTGGTAATTATCTTAGGACTCTAGAGACACAGAGAAAGATCACATAATTACAGTCGTCACATACACCTTGGACCCACACATGCTACACTGAGCACGCATGCACCCCGGGATCCACACACACACACACACACACGCTACACTGAGCAATGCGTCAGCCCTGTGGGGTCGTCTTCATAAGAAGGAAAATACCACTGAACTTCAGCTGTTTTATTAAAACTCTTATGAAAAGGCCAAATTAAGTTTTGGCTGCAAGTTGAATGCAAATCTGCTGTTGATTCAAGATTCAGTGATTGGATGTTGAGTCTCCACTTGTCAAACGGTCTTTGCTTGTGCTGTCTTTCTGTTTGTGTTTGTGCTTTTGCTTCTGGAATTAACATATATTATCATTCTGTATTTCTTTAGTTGCTTGATGCTGATTTTACGTCAGACATTACTGCACAATGACCACATGAAAATCCAATAAGAAAATAGAGTTTCCAAAAAAAAACAGGAATATCTTTTAACTAGCTGACCACTGTGATCTTTAATGCATGAAAAGAGCAACATGGGCTTTGCCAAAGGTGCCATCTTTAGTGAGATAACTGTAAGTTTAAGTATTGGTAATGAGAAATACAACAAAGGGGATATGTAGGTGGATGGATATGTTTTATATCAGACCTGACTGTGGGTCATGTGTCTGTATATCTATTTATAAATTCCAGAAATCTTTTCCTCTTGTTCTCAACTCATAGCGACACCTCAAGCCTCACAAACACACACACACACACACACACACACACACACACACAGAGGACACCCATAAGTGTCAGTTGTCACATGCTCATTCTTCGATCTCCTATAGGTCAACTCACCTCTGACCTGGACAGCAAGGGCTTTTGGGATTTCGAGTTCCCACGGGTCAAATCTAGCACAGGGATTGACTCTACAGGGTTTATGTGTCTGTAGCTGTGTGTGAGTTGTGTGTGTGACTTATGGGGGCTTACTATTGATTACCTATCTATGTGGAAACAGAGAGGTTGTCCCTAAAGGCTCAATCGATATTGCCAATCTGCCTGTCTTTACCACCTTATTAGGAAAGGATTATGGCAGTGTCTCATTGGCCTGCAGGCACGTGTGTGTGTGTGTGTGTGTGTGAGACACCCTATTCATTCCTTTCTTATTTAACAGCAGAAAAACTCAATGAACAGTCTGAATGCAGAGTGGGTAAGCACATTTTGGGTGGAGTCCACTTCTGTGTGTGTGTGTGTGTGTGTGCGTGTACATACTCATGTCTTCCAACCCAAATAATAAAACTGCTAAAACAGTTTGCAGCCTTCCAAAACTATTGATGGCATATTGCTGGAACATTTAGAATGAAATAAAATGTTATTTTTGGTGGTGTTAGATTTACATTTAGCTCATACTCTGCACTATCTGTGTGACTGACAGGCCCTGATTTGAGAATTAAAGACTTCCCGATTGTCAACTTGTCTCTTAATGAACAGAATTGGCTGGATACACACTTCACCTGACACACAGAAACAGATCTATTCACTTCAATGTGTTTATGACAGACAATGTGAAAGTGCTTCAAAGGGAGCAGCAAGCTGACAACAACAACTATCTGTTTCAGATAGTTACACTTCAGGGTTCCTTAACTTATTCATAGCACACCTGTGTCACTCCACCACATCTCCTCCTCGACCTCGAAGCTTAATTAACATTTAGATACAGGATGTGGGGTGGTGGGGGAGTCAGCTTCAGTTCTGCAGGGTGTTTGTTTTTAGCTACAATCTGTTTCATATTTCCAGTTTGGTTCCTGTAACCTCTGACCGAGTTACCCCAGTACAACACCTCCACCACCACCACCATGATACATGCATCTGTACCTTTGAGAACATTACCCTTGTCTTCATATAGGACCAGTGTTTATAGAGATTGGAGTACAAAATGAAACCGGATTGTATCCATGAGACAGTAAAACAAATCTGGATCACAACAACAGATCATGAGAATATCTCTATGTTGATAGATAGCATGATACTGCACTAAGCTGTTCACATACAGTGTAAAAAAAATAACAAAAAAATACACAAAGAGCATAAACCTCCACTAAGGCATAATCCTTTCCAGATCTCTGGATACTCAACTTAATTCAACTCAACTTTATTTATAAAGCACTTTAAGAAACAGCAAGGTCGGCCAAAGTGCTGATTATTGACATGATCAATAATTCATGTGTGTGTAAATTTTCAACAAAATCTATTAGGATGTAACAAAGTTCTAACATTTACCTGAAGAGCCGAACCATTTCATTGGTTTTAGTTTTTACCAACTGCTTCCTTCTTCTTTTTCCTGACCTACTCATAGATAACAACAAGTGCTGCCCCCTTCTGCTTCTGTCACCATTGTCTTTCATTAAAAAAGAAAAAGATTTTTAAGGGGATTGAAGGACTTTTTTTCATCTTCTGGATTTCATCTTCTGATTTTGCCCAAAATGTCATTTGTTCCATGATTGAGATGTGTTCAGTAGTTTTTCCAAACTGTTGTGAACAAACAAACAACAATTATATGCAAAAACACAACCTCCTTGGCCGAGGTAATAAAAGGCTGTTAAAGTAAGTTTTTCTAAAGATCTCCATTACTTTTTTGTTGTGTGGCTCCCAGCATATAATTTACAATAAGGGACAAAGTTGTTGTTGATGTGTCTTGTGTATAATGGTGTGTTTTATGGTTGTAGCATCACAGTGCATTCATGCCTGCAGCAAACAGGAATTTGCAATTCACAGCACTTTATTGAAGAAACAGGAGTATTACAGGAACCTCAAAGTGTCCCTCCATTGTTGGAGTTCTGATCACCATTCAGTGACACTGTAATAACAAGGCTTTTTAAAGACACAGACAAGGTGTATGAGAAAAGTTGACAGAACAGTGAGATGAAGCACAGAAACAGCCACAGGAGCCGGCTGATGGACGTTTCCAGGCCACATGTGGACATGTGCTGTCTCACCGCGGCATCAAATCACGTCTCTATCGCCGGATTTCAAAAACCCAGTCAAAATTACAAATGTATACCAAGCTCTTAGATGGTGAAAGAACAGCAAGAGATCTCTTGCTCAGAGCTCAGAGCACGTCTTAATCCAAAAGACGACAGACACAAAACACCCGATAAGGAGAATGAAAGAGAGATTTAAGAGCTACACAGAAAAAAACCCAGCATGCTTTGAGCAGAGACCCCAGGGAGCCATTTGAGCACATCGCACTCTGTGAACATCTTGCATCGACGTCGTGTTTCAACAGAAAATCTGGGAATGTAATTGATCTATTAAAGAGCGATTTAGTCTGCGCTTCTTTTTGCTTTGTTGCTGCTTTCATGTCTCAACCTCAAAACGCCATTGTTTTGTGAAAAAAAAGAGAAAAGTTTGTTATGGAGATTATGTAGATAGAAAGTTTTTTGTCTCCTCCTGTGGGTGTTCAGAAGATTTTCTCATGCTCTTTTGTTAAAAATGAGGATAACATGGAAATATTTGCCATTTTCTGATATTTTTATGTGTATACTATACATAAATAATCCCACTTGTGTTATTTTTACAGAGGCAAATGGGATTGGAAACCTGAGTAATTGAACTTTTACCCTCTGAATGTTCTCACTTTGATCAACCCACCAAGCTCCCTTCTCTTTTTCAGACAAAGTTGCCAACTTCTGCATTGTCATTGTGATTTTTTTTTTCTTTTATTTGTCTCCTAAATTCCCTTTTGCCACCAGGTATTGGCAAAGTGTCAACATTTGTGTTTTTGTGTTTTTGTACAAATGAAGAGAGCCAGCCAACCGCAATGTAAACCAATGTAAAAGCATTATGGAAACTATTTACGAGGTTTGTGAAGAGTGACAAAACTCCCCAGGCGCGCACGCAAACAAACGCACAAATACACACACATTCAGACACACCACCTGCTCCATTTGCTGTAATAGGAGTAAATGAATTAGATTTTGATGCTTTAAAAGCTTTTTCTTTCTGCTGGTATTGAAAGTAAATTTGGCTTTAATGGGGAGGTGTCTGTGTTTACAAGCCACTGATGATAGAGAGACACAGAGAGACTGAAGGAGAGGAAGTAAAAAAAGGGGGAAGGAGGAACGACGGCGGGAGGAAAGGTGGATGGATTATAAATGGATTTTTAAAAAGGGACAGACGGGACGGCGGGGATAGAGGAGAGTGGGAGGTATGGAGGGCAACATGAAGTAAGGGAGGGGTAGGAGCAGGTACTCAACTTCAGACAGATGAATGAGTTGTTTGCAATTATGGTTTAGCTCCAATAATGGTGCTTCAGTTATTGATTGCCACTTATCATATTACTACAAGGCTAAGAAGCAGGACTTAGGACATAGTAGGAAATAAGACATAATATACAAAGCAAAACAAAAATACGGAGATACTTAAAAATAGATTCATTAAACGACATTTAAAAACACTGTACTCTGCACAAATATAATGCACTGAATGTGCTGTACTCAACAAAAAGAAGAAAGAGTCAGGGGACATCAATGATACTGTGAAGAGATGGTCACAATTATCAGCATGTGTTATTACCACTCTGTGTTTCTGTTCACATTTAAACTCATAAACACCTTTTAAATTGTGCTGTAAAACCTAAATAATCAGCATCCTCTATAAACTTTCAAGAAACAGATATGGTAAAAAACAACAACAACAAATTAACAAATTAAGTTTCTTAATTAAGCAGCATATGCATTTTAAACAGTAATCACACTGAGAGTCAAAATGACAAAAACAGAAAATCTAAACATACTAACAACTTGATCTTCCAGCAGCCGCCAAGTAGAGGCACAGGAGGCAAAATTCAAGCGTGTCTTTTACACAAATGAGCAGAAGAATCAGGGCGAGCAGATCTAGATCATTTAACTGTGCGTTCGTGCTTACACACCTGTGTACAACTGTATGTTCTGTGCTGCTTTGATCAAATAGGATTCATGCATATGTTTTTGTGTGGTGATGCTGATGATGCTGCAGGGCCATTACCCATTCAGGACATGGACCATATGGGTTCCAGCGCTTCTCGTGTGTGTGTGTGTGTGTGTGTGTGTGTGTGTGTGTGTGCATGTGTGTGTGCATATGTGAGACCTCAGTAGGGAATTGGGTGTACTAAATGGGCCAAGCACCAAAGTGATATTTGTGACTGACTCTAGTGATTCCCTTTTGCTATGACTTTCATAATGGGGATGATGATGATGATGATGATGATGATGATGATGAGCCATTTTACCCAACAATAGTATGTTTTGTCGTCACATCTGCACCATCACTGATGCTCCTGTATCCTTTCTCGCCTCATTCTCTCCTTTCCTTTCCCTCTCTTTCCTTCCTTGTTCATCCAATTTAAAATGATTTACAAAAAAAAATCTCCTTTTTACTGAAAAATCTCTGAAATGCAGTATCTGTCAGTTACAGCAACATATGAGCAACAACCTGCTGCTATTAATGGAGTAGAAATGACAGCTAGCATTTCCCAAATGATCTCAAGTAGGAAGGTGGGATAATGGTTGTTTGTGTGTTTTCCTCATTTAGACAATGGAGGTGACCATGTTTATGTGTGTACGTGTGAGATACCTTCTTGTTTTTTTTTTTTAACCAGCATCCTACGCTCCTCATAACCGATTTTATGCTCTTGTAAAGAGACAGAGTAACTCCCCTGTCCTCCCACACTAGCACAAAATAGAAACACAGACGGTGACACATTAGCACAGAAACAGTCACACTCTCACACAAGTGCAGCACGGTGCACAGGAAAAAAAGGTTTGTTTTCTTTTGTAACACACAGTAAATGTTTGTATATATCATTATAATCCATCAGAACTAATTGATGCTTTGCATTTACTTTTAAACTGTCAGATTAATATTTTATGAAGTTGTATCAAGCTAAGTGCACATTTGAATATGTTCTCATAGCTCTTTATGTGTTCAAGTGCTACATTACGCATTCCAACAATTATACATTTGCTTTAAGTTCTTCTATATTTACTATAATCAAATGAAACTATGAGAAGACCTTCAGCTATTTTTCAATTAACATCATAAGCCATTACTTCAGTCTGGCTGGAAATCTGCATGTATTAACAACAGTAGGAGAAAAGTAGCTTTCAGGAAAAAGCAGAAGGAATAAACTGATGGAAAATAACTTCCTGTAATTGATATATCTTGTTTATTTGAAGCAAAGAGTAAAAGTTGTTTTTTCACATTAGCATTCTGTGTGTGTACATGCTCATGGTGAGTGTGTGTACTCTCTGCGTTAACTGGCCAGTCTGTATTACTATTGAGCTGTATGACCCACCTTTGCTATTGATCTGAGAAACCGCCTGGTGATAACCAGGTTTTCTCTCTCACACACGCACACACACTTATCTGAGAAAGAAAAACCTCACGCAGAGTGCCAAGGCTGCAGCTGACCACAACAGTGATGTGGAGCATTTATATAATGCACTGTTATGGCCTCCTCAGTTCAAACAGCTTTCAATTTGCAGTCTGATTGAATCTGTACTTTATGACACAGTATATCACTATCTTCGAAATGTTTTTGTTTTTGTGTTTTTTTATTTGCAGTACACGTCTGACACTGTGAACACCAGGATGTGATGTAACAATTAGCAAACTGATATAGTTTTGTGTTTATGTGGGGGGAAAATGCACAGACATAGCCTAAATTAATTTATATGTTTAGATCATCTTACAGTGGCAGTGAAAGCTTAGAGTCGCACTAAACTGGCAGTAGATCTAATTTCGGTATCGTGACGTATTTCTGGCAAAAACAGGATATGTAGGTATAGGAAGAAATGTTTGGAGCATTTTGATTGGACCACTGAAACATGAGACCAAAGCCGGAAACAAACTAAGCACGATTTAGCTGCTCAATCAGACATTATTAATCATAACCAAGCAACCAAACTGAAACCATGTTCAGTGACGTTCTGTAAAAAAAAAAAACAAATGCAACACAGTAACAAGTTGTTACTAAGTGAACCATTTGCAGCTCAAATAACATTAGAGTCAAAATCAATGCAGTTTGTTACAGAATTAACCAATGATGCTGTTCCAACAAACTGATTACTAACCAGGAAGTAAATGTGAGTGAACCTTGATATAAAAATAAAGATAAATGTAGTTTTGCAACTTTTTTGGCAAACATCATGAAGTAAGTGAACAATACGACCAGTGATGTAATCTTAAAGGATTAAAAAGACATTTTTCATTTCAGGGTGACTTTAAGTTGTTACAGTTTCTGTTGCTGTAATGTGTATATAAAAGCACAATGTGTGTTGATTTATGACCTTGGTTCTCTCTCGTTTGTATCCATTGTAGAGATATGGCATAGACAAACAGTCCACGTAAGAGTCACATTTATTTTGTGTCGAAGTCCTGTTTTCATCCATTTGAGCTTATTTCCACAATGAAGCTAAAGACAAAATAAAATCTCATAATGTATTGTTCAAAGTCAGTAAACAATCACCAGACACACAACCAATTTAATTCATTTTATTTCTCATTGATCAATTTTCTTTTGTTCAGACCACCCTTACTGTATGTGTGTTAACCAACGCAATTATTGAAAAGATAAAACAAAGTCAACACTTTGTAAAAAAAACATAGTATTTTAACACCTCACGTTAGCTGAGGCGAGTACATAGCTGTGAAATGCTAGTGTTTATGCTGTGAGAGATGTACTGTGTTTTGAACATGATCAACACTGAGCAGATCAACATTACAGTGGAGATCCTCCACAGCAGCAGCGGGGGTTAAAAGCTTTGCTCAAAGGCACTTCAGCAGCTCAGAAGACAGTTGAGTCTTCTTCTGCCCTTTGATGTCAACAGCTCTGGAAAAATAAAAGCGAAATCTCAAACTCTCAACAGTATTTGTGAAAACAGCTGGTCCCGTGTGGCAGTGTGCGAATGTTTGTTGCACTGACTTGACCCACTTATTTTGATGTAAGTGTGCAAGTGTTGGTGGCTATTACTCATGTTGTGAGGACCTAAATCTTTTCACACAATGACAATGTGGGGGCTTGTCTTCCTTATAGGGACCAAAGGCGAGTCCACGTCACATAAATGATTGAATTGTGAGATAAAGATGTGTGTTGAGGTTGGAGTAGGTGTGCAGAAAATGACTGCGAGCCGATGTAATGTCCTCACAAGTCACAGAGACACGACTGTGTGTGAGAGTGTGTGTGCGTGCGTTGACGCGGTAGACAGATTCATCAGTTTTTCTCACGTTAACAGATTGCTCCTCTCTGACCTCACAGCTGGGAAACAACGTGTGAAATGATAGCTGTGTGCGTTTGTTATTGAGTGCCATTGTGTGTCTGTGGTTGTTATTTCAAACGAGGCTGTGTGTGATTGAATGAAAGCATGTTTGTCCATGTGTGTTTCTTTGTATGAAAACGGATCTTTGTGATACTATGTGTCTGGGACATCCACTTTGTGTGGACTGTTGTGTGTCTTTTTTTCTATCTGTAGTTGTGAGCTTGCCTTTTCACTATAATGACCTTGTTCCATATGCATGAATGTATGTGCGTGCATGTGTTTTTGTGTTTGTATATCACCTCGGCTTCCTCCATAGAGACAGTTGTCATAGTGAGAGAAGTGACTGGGTAAGAAACATCGCACCTATTCATGTGAGTGTCAGGTTGCCTCAAGTCAACTTTATTTAAATAAAAGGAATCACGAAGAGCTTTAAAGGACATGAAAGGACAGAAAAATAAAGCTTTATGAAGTTAAGGAATTGTGGAGAGTGGTGCATGCACGTGTGTGTATGTGTGTGTATGGGTATGAATAAGAAATGTAATCAGGCCTAATTCACTCTGGAAAGTCCTGGTTAGAAACCCACGCTAGATTACTTCAACACACGGACACACACACAGTCAACAACAACGTAAACTCCATCAACTACATCAATGCACACAGACACACATATACACTGTGTACATGCCATAGACTGTAAGAGATGGACAGAGGCATCCCTTGGTTTTTGGAGCCAGAGGTAACCCTTGAACCCAAGGACACTGTTCAATGTATATGAGAGTTGAGTTCAGCAGTGAATGATCCTCCAGACCACCTGTAAATCACTGGAGACCAGACCTGTCAATCAAACTAACCACGCCCCTATAAACATTTATTGACTGAGTATATCATGATTGAAAATGACAAATTGAAGTCAATTGGAAAGGTTTGTTGAAGTCAGCATCTATTGGCCATTGGTGGTATGGTATGTTTTTACACTTTGAGACCCGGTGACTACGTCCATATTTTATATGCAGCCTATGACATATACACACAGTGTTGTAGTGCTGATATTGATTAGTTTCACTCAGCCTTGGTGAAATCTTTGTGTGCATACATGTGTGTTTTGTAATATATTTAGAGGTTGAGACATTTTGTTGCTCTTGTTTCAATGAGGCTTCAAATTTGCTTCAGTGCCCTCACAAATACAGTAATCTGTGCATGTGGTTGCTTCTTCTGTACAATCCATTCTCCGTAAAAGTCAATGCACTGCCCTTTACAATCAAAATGCCATGATACCAGGCACAGGTTATTGTAACAAGGAATAGATTTTTTTAAAATTTATTTATTTATTTTTTAAGTTTTAATATTTTATTATTTTTCCACTTGGCTTATTACTAAATTCATTAATTTGTTTACATCAAAATCTCCATGATATCATTCTCATCTGTGCAGCAAATTGTCTGATCATGTACTTTGGGAGATAACATTGCAGTGATACAATATGATAACTTAAAGGAGAAGAATTGTCAGCTTCTCATCACAGAAACCTTATGAAGAGCAAAGTTACACAATCCTAATATTATCTTGAACTGCTCTCCACCACATACAAATTCTTACTTTCATTCTACATTAATTCATTACACTTTCACACCTTTGCAGTCGAGCAAACATGCACACACGCAGACACTGATAGAAATGCACAGTCACACCTGCTTGATTCAGTATCTCCGCTTTTGCCAAATAGTCTCCCAGTCACTCGGTACTCTCAGTCCAGCTGGTGGCAGTCGGCCAAATGTAGCCGGCCGACCCATAAAAGCTCCATTCTGTGCCATAAAGCACAGACTAAAACACACTTAAACCACAAGTCGACAGAGAAAATGTGTTTTACGTCTTGGTTCAGAACCCCTGGGGTGTGGATACATTAAGACACTGATATACAGTTCTGGTGAATCAAGGAGTTTTTTCTTTCTTCTTCTTTTTGCTGATGGATGTTGAACAAAAATAACCAATTATCTTGCAGCACACCAGTATCAATCAGTAGTTAATTGTTTGTTAGACATTAAGTGGTCTAACAGACTCTCTTTGCAACATACTTCTGTTACAGTGGGAAGCTGAACGATACATTGATGAGTCAGGACCAGGTTTATCTGTGCTGCAGATGAAATGATGGCAGGGAAACTGCACTGACCTCTCAGTGTGCTTCAAAGCAAAAAAGTCCATGGGGCTGTAAAACCTGCTCATTAATAGTGCAATGAAAAGAAAGAAAGGAAACACACAGCAGGAATAGGATTAGAAAATAAATCCAATGTATGGGTAATTTTTGATTTAGGACAAAACAAAAATAACCCAAAACACTTTCCTTTGTAGCACTGACTCATTCTGTTGTTGAAAATTGAAGATAACCAGATCAAATGTTTTTATCAGTTGAAGCTCATTGATCAAAAAAACAAAAAAACAAACACAGACAAGTTGATTAATTACTTAATTCATCTTCCATACCTGCTTCATCCAGTTGGGTCTTGGAGATCTGCTGCGGCCTGACTCAGCTGGCAACAGGCGCCAGGCGGGGTTCACCCTGGATGGTTGCTAGTCCATCACAGGGCTACCCATGTTTTACCAAAGGAATAACCAGTTAGATTTTAGGCAATGGGATCCCCTCTGGAAAAAACCCAAATCCCAATGAGCGAATGCAAACATGGAAGAGTGAACCAGTAGGTGGCAGCAGAGGTGGAGAGGCAATAAAGAAGGAGAAAGAAGCAGTAGGTGCAAACTGTTCTCCATCTTAACCCTTTAATTCCAAGTGTGTCGTCAGTGACAGGTCTGCACATGCGTCTTTGGATTACCGTAACTATGTCACGGTTTGCGCAATCGGGAAAGTTCCAATGGTTTCTGAGAGCTGAGATGTTGCACTTAACAGTGAATATGAGTTTTAGTGAATAAAAACACTGTGATTGCACATGACTGTTAGATTTTGCATGTTAAATTTGAATTTGAAATCAAAATAAGCATAAAAAGTTCAGGTAGAAATTTGCAGGCTCAGGTGTTAAAGGGTTAATGGATTTAATTGGAAATCTACACACACATGCAGGATGATACTGTCTACATTCTCAGACAGGTTAGTGGATCTCAGCGTTTGTCTTTCTTCTTCCTCGTTCTGTTTCCGCAGGTTCGTTCATGGTGGTCAATGCATCGGGCCGGGCGTCGGGGCAGAAAGCTCACCTGTACATGCCCACCCTGAAGGAGAATGACACCCACTGCATCGACTTCCTCTACTCTCTATCCAGCCGGGACGGAGCCAGCCCGGGCACACTGAACGTTTACATCAAGGTGTGTGTGTGTGTGTGTGTGTGTGTGTGTGTGTGTGTGTTAGAGAGAGTGAATGAATGACAGGGAGGAGATAGATTGACAGATGAAGGAGCTGATAGACTGAACAGGTAAACAAACAAACAGACCTCTGTTCTCTGCCAAGGAGGGTTGAAGTTAGCCCAGGGGCATTGAGTATTTATATAGGTGTGTGTTTGTAAGAGAGAGTGACTGATAGGCAGGTAAACAGACAGGCATCATCTATTCCCTTTAAGTAGGGATGGAGCCAGGGCTGCTACACTGCATTTGATAGTAGGGTTATTACTGTTTGTAGATTGTATTCGAGAAGCCGGCTATCATGCTGTTGTTTATGGTTGTACATACATCAGTGGATTTAAGAGCTGATTAAGAATAACTAATGTTAAAGTGACATAGAACAAGCAAACAGTAAACACTAGGGAATAAGAAGCACAGCATTAGCTTATGATGGAGTCTGTGTTGTTGAGCAGGAGAATGCTGGGTGTGTAAGGATGAATGTTTTATGCTATGGTGTGAAGGCAGTGATGGACATGTGGGTAGAGTTAGGAGGGAGCTGTGGATGATAGATATAGAGATGAAAGGACAGACTAGTGAGGAAAAATTGGAGGGATGTATAGATGGATGAAAGGGATGTAAAGATAAGACATGACATGGAAACACTGATGAGGATCTGGAAGTGAGTGAGTGGATTAAAATGATTTTAAAATAAATGAAGACTAGGTAATTAGCTAATAAATAAGGTGAAAAATGTCAGTAATCCTACCAGAAATGGCTGTGACATAGACATAGACTACTGAACACAGTTGATTTGAATCATATCTGAAATAACTTTAGTTTCTTTTTTTAATTTTTGGACAGCAGAAGTGTCCAGTTTTACCTTCTTAAAGTGTTGTGATGTTCTTTTTATCCAGTAAATGTCTTTGTCATTGAAATGTGTCCCTGCAGGTGAATGGAGGCGCTCAGGGTAACCCGGTGTGGAACGCCTCTGATACCGTCACTGAAGGCTGGGTGAAGGCTGAGCTGGCCATTTCTACTTTCTGGCCTAACTCCTATCAGGTACTGTGCAGGCACACAAGCTCTGGTTATATCAGCATGAACGTCAGTACTGCAACAACTCTCAACTGCAATAACTCTACACAATAGATATTAAAACCAGTACTACAGGAGGGTGTATTAAAATTATGCAAAAAGTTGATGTATCAGAAGAGTGAATAGATGAACAAGAGATCAACCTCCGCCTTTGTTGTGACTGAACCGTATAATTACTTGATATCATGTCATGTGTCAATAGTTAATATTTATACCTTTTTGTTTCTAGTTTTATTTTAAAATGTTACATTTTCATTGGAAATCACTGTTTTTTTCAAGAATTTTTTTTCAATATAATAGGAAACAAAAGGAAGAATAAAAAATAGACATTTGTTTGATTTTTTTTTTTAACTGGCTGCTAAGTTAGTAGCTGTTAGTAATTTAGGCATTCAGCAAATAATACTGTTTAGTTAACCTTCAATAGAATGCACAAAGTTTGAGTCATTGAATCAATGAAAACCTACCACAGCAGGAAGATCAGTGTTCAGGATAACATCACTGATGAGTCTGTTGTGTTCAGGTGTCCCACTAATTTCATTATTTACCTCTGTGCTTCTCCTACTGTGACCTGAAATTATGTCAGCTAAGAAAATAGGAGCGTGACTATATTGCAATCAAATAATAGTATTGTTGAAGGCTTTGCCTCCATGTCTGTTGTTTATGTTTGCATTGTTAAAGATTGCACAACATGCCATCTGGAATTAAACTTACACAGCAATATGAAAATCCAAAATTATACTTTTCTCACCTGAAATTGTTCCCATATCCT
The DNA here is from genome assembly GCA_900323345.1 of Pseudochromis fuscus. Lineage (NCBI taxonomy): Eukaryota > Metazoa > Chordata > Actinopteri > Pseudochromidae > Pseudochromis > Pseudochromis fuscus. Next base: position 27,889 of record OOFC01037612.1, read on the forward strand.
GAGCTTTTATATTGATAGTGGAAACTTAACAACCATAGACACTGAAAGTATGTTTTTATGACTCAGAAGACAGTTGATTATAGTGTGTAAGTGTGGGCTGGGGTACACTGTGATCGCTGGTCAGAGTGGTGGATCAAGTTTAATCACTTAGCGTGTAGCAAGATAAACATGGGATGTTTATTTCTTAACTGAAAAATGTCTCCATTTAATGACTCTCTGTTTGTGTGTGTGTGTGTGTGTGTGTGTGTTAAAGGTGCAGGGACATGCCCTGCTGTGTTGTTTTATTGAGGTAGCACAAAAGCAACTGTGTTTTACCTAATGACTGAGCTGTGCTCAGTAAATGAAGGCACCCCTGTGTCGCACACACAGTCACAAGGCACAATGATAGCCAAAGTGAATGAAATGTTTGTGCATCTGTGTGCGTGTTTCCCTCCCTAATGAGGAGTCACCTCCCACGGTGAAATGACACTTTGTTTTTCCAAAAAAGACAAAAACATTGTCATATTAAAGTACAGACTACTGAAAGGCACAAAGGGCCAACAACAAACTTTTAGAGCAATCTGTCCCTGGTTGGTATGGATCCACAAAATAAAACATAATTTTCACATGTTTACCTTAATTCAGTTCTGATCTTTGGTCAAAAAAACACAGTCTGAACTTCCAAATGGGATTTCATTTTAGACAGTGATGGAGTTTTATGAGTAAAACTCTGCATGCATACCAATGAGAAAAACAGAGGCAGCCAACAAAGAGACTGAAAGTTATTTTTGTCTTTATTAGGTAGTTTCAGGTGGAGAGTGACAGAATGATTGATAACAGTGACAGTTATTTTTAATAATGTAAAACTTCATTTATGATCTTTTGGGGCAAATCATCACCAAAGTCAGTTTTATATGTTTGTGTTTGAAATTCACATACAATCTGTACACCAAAGACCTGCTGCTACTCAGATCAGACTAGAGTGGGAATGGTAAATGTCATCAGATTTCTAGCTGGTTGTTTTAACAGGAAATAGCTGTACCAGTGTATCTGAGCTCTACAAACTTGACGTGCATGCCAGAGAGGGAGGGATTTATTTTTTGAAGGAACAGAGGAGAGTAAAGACTCCCCAGAAGTCCTTAGTATTCAGGCTGAGTCACAGCTGATACTGTTGAGGATCCTGACAAGTACAGCACAGAGGTGTGTGTGTGTGTGTGTGTGTGTGTGTGTGTGTGTGTGTGTGTGTGTGTGTGTGTGTGAGTGTGTGTGTGTGTGTGTGATCAGAGGGAAAAAATAATAATAGAAACTGGTCTGATGGGGAAAAATGACATAAAAGAGCAATTACAAGAACAAAAGCTTAAAGAAAGAAACATAGACAAGGAGAGGGATGAATGGAAAGAAATCAAAGATGCAAGGAGGGATCAGCAGTGGAGGAAGAGCAGCGTAGAGGAGGTTTAACTGAAGAAGAGGAGAGTGGAGAGCATATGTGGTTGGCATAAGGATAGAAACAGAAGGGATGAAGTGAAAAGAGGAATAGTTGCTGACTTGTAGTGGAAAATTCCCCTGGGGTTCCCATATGAGCTTCACAGGGATGTCAAGATGTTGCAGTTTGTGGAAGAAAGTTTTTATTTCTGACTTTCTTTACAGTACTTAGTGTCATTAGAAAAATGGAGCCAACTTCTTTCTTTCCTTCCTTCTTCTCTCAGGTAATATTTGAAGCAGTTTCAGTCCAAGGCCATCCAGGTTTCATCGCCATCGATGACATACGAGTTTTGGCTCACCCTTGCCGTAAGTGAGAGAGATTGTGTATATGTGTGTGTGAGTTTCTGTGTGTGTGTGTGTGTGTGTCATAATGGTTGACCCTGCACAACTGTAGCCCCGCTGAGCATCATCTGTTTTATAGCTATCTCACACTTACACACAGACACACGAACGCTGCGTAGAGGACAGATTGTGAGGGCTGCAGACAGATTGCGGAGAGCCAGGAAGAAGGTCCAAACTCAGGGTCTTCATCACTCAAATCTGACAGAAACACTTTGCTTCACAAAACTCTGGACTGCTTACTGCTACACTCTGTGGCCTGCTTACTGCTCTGTGGTAGTCGCTCACATTTCCACTATCTTCTCTTATTGGCGTTGTTTTAATCAGTCAAGTATCAATTTCAACTTCATGCTGCTGAATTCAACTTTACTGGCACCAGACAGAGTAAGATGTTGTTTTAAAAATGACGTTACTTAATAAATTACATTACATCATTGAAGAAATCATATTAATCTCTTTACTTTTTTTTTATCTCTTTGTTTTTCTGTCTGTGTTTTTTTTTTTTCCCTCCTCTGAACAGCTGGCACGAAACACTTAGTTCATCTGTGCCAGCCTCTAATCTGATTTGTCCAAAGTGGGCGAGTCAATGGTGGAAAACTACTGGAGGTGTATTTACATTGGAAGAAAGAAAACAAAAGGAGACAAAAATCTGACAAAATGTGAAGAGATGGAGAAAGAAGAGCACAGATACTCTGAAGAGTTATCAAAAAACAACCTTCATATCTACGCCTTTGTCACTCGCAGCAACCTGACCATTAGTGTCAAGGGAGATTATCATTGTTGAATGATCGATGCATACTCCGTTAGACCTATCTCTGTCTGCAGACAGTCAAAATGAAATTAACCAGTCGCAGCCTCAATGCCAGACCAAAGTCACCCAGTGTCTGTCTGTCTGTCGGTCAGACTGTCTCCTGGCCATGCCATGACTTTCTCTGTCCTGCTCCTCACAACAATATTAAGTCCTGTTTCAACTGGATTACTGACTACTGTTGTAGCAAGTGCTGCCTCTTATTACCAGGATGAATCCAGTGTGAACATGGCATCATTCAGCAGCCTGACATTTTCCTAAATACATGAATATAGACAGTGTTATTCTCAAAGCCCGAGGACCCATTCAGGCAGGATTAATTTAACCAAGGGATGTTTTTCAAGAGACTAATTAACAAAGTGTGACCCACATGACCCGGATCCTATAGACGTTACACATGCCATACACATTTAAAGTCTCCAACACACTGAATAGGGTGCGTGTGGGTGGAAGTTTATCTGCTTTATTTTCAGTGATTTCTTTTTCCAAATGTTTACACAGTGTCTGTTTGCGTTGCAGGTAAAGCGCCTCATTTCCTGCGTCTGCAGAATGTGGAGGTGAACGTGGGTCAGAACGCCACGTTTCAGTGTACCGCCGGAGGGAAGTGGTCTCAGCATGATAAACTCTGGCTGCAGGTCAGTACCTTCATATCAGTAAATTTGGTTCTGAATCATGTCAGCACAGAGTGTACATGGAGCGATTAGATAAAGGACGATGCTGTGAGTATTGACTGTGACTGAAAGTTTTTCTTTTTTTCCAGTAATGTCGTCATTATTGTGTATTAAACCCATTTGTGTCATACATGTAGTGTCAATGTACAGGTGAAATATGGAGAAGTGCAATAATTCCTACATCAGTATACGTCAGTATTATGACTCTTATACCATAGCAGAAATAAATCTGTATTTGTTTCGTAAAGTCTGAATTAGCTGAGTTGAATCACTTGCTTCACCAGTAAAAGTTAACATGAAGTATTTACAGTGGCAACTCAACTCTTGACTAGAATTTCTCCATTTTATTTACTATATTAATCCTGTTGTTTGATTTTAAAGGACAAGCAGGATAATCAGGTGTTGAATATTCAGCAATAATGATGATATATTATATTAAAGCCCAGCATAACAAATGCAGTTATGATTTATTTATTCCCCTTTATTAAAAAAAATAAATAATTTAAAGAAACCTGTACTTTGTGGAAAACATGTCCAGCCCTGCCAGCTCTATTTCAGGATTGATTAAAAGTCCTTGTTCTGTTTCGCGCCAATGACTCCATCTCTGCACAAGTGACTGCTTTGTGTGTATGTGTGTTGTGAGTGCAGCCATGCCTATATATTCATTCTAGTTTACATTCATGTGCATTGGCAAGCTTGCATGTTTTCACTGCACATGAGTGTATGCCACTGAGAGCGCTGCTGGGTGCAGTAATGACATTTGCAATGGAGAGCAGTGACCCTCCTGACTCGGGGCCTGCTGGGGGAACCGTGTTTTTCCAAATTGGCCGGTAATACAGTGAGTGGTTTAAAAAAAAAAAGATTGGATCTGGAGATGTGAGAATCCTATGCAAAGCAGAGAGCGACAGCAGCTTCAGATTTCATGTCTGACTTAGCGCAGTTAAAATTGCTTCTTTTGCCTGAAAGGTCTCTGATATCAGCACAGGGTCGTAACTGTGTTACTTGTTGATGAAGAATCACAGTAAATTACTAAAATCTGTTTTCTTTGGATTCTCCCTTGAATGATAAGATGCCATGTTCACACTGAGGAAAAACCACAGTTGGATGTCAAATCTGATGAAATCAGGGTGATCTCATGCTTAGCTTGGGGACTACAGATTTGCAATGGAGGGCCTGCATTTGAAAGTATGAGTGTAGAGTTAATGTGGCTCTGGTCCCCATATTCCTCATATGGAGACAAACTGTAAACCATCGATCCAAACATCTCCCCAGAACTCTTTGTCAATTTCCATGTCTTTTTTCTGTGTGTCATTTGCCGTGTCTCCCCCTACTTTAATTTCCATGTGACTTTGTCTTTTCCTGTGATGTTTTGCAGCAGCACTTCCCTTGTGTGTCTTTAGTTTTACCTGTACTTTTTGTTCTTTTCCCTTCACTGTGATTTTCTGCCTCCATATCTTTCACCTGTGCCTTGTTAGTCTACTGTGTCCCCCTCTGTCTTTCATCAGTTTGTCTTGTTACTTCCTGTATCCACATGTGTCCTGGACTCTGTCCATGGCAGTTAAAGTTTGTCTGTGTGGTTGTCCTTTAGTTTCTCTTTTGTTTTTGTTTCAGTGGCTCGTTCCTGTGCTGTAGCATTTAACCTCGCTGAGGTGTTCGGCACTTCATCCTTTGCTTTATTAACAGCATAACAAGTCTCATGTGTTTCATTACCTTACTATTCAAAATAACATCCTAATTGGATTTATGATCAGACCTTCATTTTCCTGCACAGTCCTTTAAGTTAATAAGTGTGAGACAGGCTTGTCCTTCTCAGTATTTTCCACCACCACTATGGAGAGAGCAGCCATTATGAGGCCTTTAAGCAGCCATTGTGCTTGGGAAAAAGCTTTGTCAGCATCCACAGAGAACACACTGCCAGGATTTGGTAGTAATTGGCTGGTCTTACCTTTCCCGCCCTGCAGCAGTGGAACGGCAGGGACACGGCGTTGATGGTGACCAGGGTGGTGAACCACCGCCGCTTCTCTGCTACCGTCAGCGTCGGCGACACATCGC
>OOFC01037613.1:0-10066 GCA_900323345.1 Pseudochromis fuscus
GCACAAGTCCGGTTCTCAGAAACAAAAGAGAAGAAGAAAATAGTGGCCTTCAAGCATGTGTCAAGGCCTGTGGGCCACATGCAACTCAGTGTAGTAGTGTAGTGTAGTAGTAGTAGTAGTAGTAGTAGTATGGTCGTTCATTTTATACATCTTTTTTAAATAGCCAGGTGATATCAAACGCCGATAACACACAAACTCTGAATTCCATCATGCAGTGCAACAGCTGCCTTATCGAATGATAGGCCACTTGCTATCATTCATCAATCATGTTCGATTCAATCATCTGTTGACAGACACAGTCCCTTCACATTGAGTCTACACGGTGCTTTGGTGAGTTTGAAACACAGAAGTATTTTTGAGCTGCTTACCAACCTATTTACCGTCAACATGGAAACTGTACCTGTACAGATTCAGATGGCGCTGCTAGAGCTGCAGTGTAATGGCACTAAAGGCAAAGTACAGAACTATGGGGTCCACACAGTTCACACACTTCAATTCTGAAGCAATGTCCCAGCTCCATCTGCAGGCAGCTCGAATCTCGTGTATGTTTGGTAGCACATGTCTGTGTGAGAGGCTGTTCTCTGTGATGGAGATTAACAAAACATCATCTGATGAACACAGTACAACACAAAACCCCAAACATCAACCAAAAAAAGATGCCAAGGATCCAGCTCTGAAAAAATGGCATAAGAGCAAAAAAAAGTAATGTTTTAACTTTAACTTAAAAGCACAATTTTACTGCTCACTGCTCCTTTGGAGAGGAAGAGGAGAGGAAAATGGGAGGTGTGGGCGTGGGGGGCCTGTCTAATATTATCTTGTCCCGGGCATAACTGTCAGCTGGCCTGGTGGGACAGCTAGAATAGATACAGAGTGTGGCAGCAACATGCATCTATCACGTTGTGATAATGATTAGGATGCTAACTCCTCTTCAGGTGTGTTGGAAGAGGGAAACATCGAAAACATGCAGGTTTGGGGACCTGAGGACTGGAATCAGGAAACCCTGATTTAGTTGACAGCTGAAAAGTACATCCCACCCTCACACGGGGTACGTTCTTGTGATTGGCTGAAAGGAGGGAGACATCTGATTGGCTACACATCATTCCTTGTTGAAAAAAATGCATTTGTGGATCGGGACACGGCAGGGGAGTCTCGAAAAGATTCACACACAAATGCAGTGAGGTTCACAAATGGCGAGTGGATCACAAATGCAGATTCAACAGTTTGTGAATAAATGTCACAACATATACATACATATATAATTTAGATGAAAATTGCAAATTCTTTTGAATAGAGTTATTTGTGGATTTCCATTATATATATTTAAAACAAGTTATATTTGTGTGTGCAATGAAAAATATTTGTGTTAAGATACATTTACACATAAATCCTGATTTACATTTGTGAATCCTTCTGCGTACATTTGTTAATTATGAGACTGATCTAACTCCATAGACCTTGAGAAGATGGAGGATGATCTGAATCACTCAACAAATAAGCTGATTGACCTCAGGGTAAAACCACTGGATGCACAATTTAGTCCAGAGTCATTTCAGAACAGTGAAGAAAAAACTGAATTTTACACAGGATTTCCTAATTTCTTAGGTTTGATGCAGGTGTTTAGACTGTGTGAGCCATAGATGTATGCTAACGTTAACATTTAGCTATGTGAGACAACTGTGCCAAATTGAACCAAAACAAAATATGATTGTACTGCACTGAGACATCATGACAAGTACCAAACAAACAAAGCTGTATTTTTTCCTTTTAAAGAAGTGTTGTGTAGTCACACTGCTTTGGGTTTCTTGCTGATGCACCTCCCTCTCCTCTCCTCTGCTCCTCCTCCTCTTTTTCCTCAGATTTCCTCACATCTTCCTTTATTCTTGTGCAAAATCATAAGATATCCCAGTGATGTTGGTGCAGTGAGCATAGCTGTCTTCCAAGTCTCATCATGTCTCATAATTTCTTGTCTTTATCTTTTACGCTGAACTCCTTTTGTGTTGCCTCTTCTTGGTTAAGTCCTAACAGAAAGTCCTAACACTCAGCCTCAGTTCCCCTTTTGATGAGACCATGTGGCCTAATGGATAAGGCGTCTGACTTCGAATCAGAAGATTGAGGGTTCAAGTCCCTTCATGGTTAGTACTTGAAGTGTCCTTGAAGATCTTGTCTATGTGTGGGAGAGCTAAAGGTTATTGCAGACACAAACATCTCATGATTTCCTTTTGTGGAGTTCTCTCTAAAAAACACTTTTAAAACTTCTTTGTGAGGTGGTGAACTGGCACTGTAGCACTGACTATTGGCCACGCCCCTCTCCAACTGTATAAATAAATTCTTGGAACAAATCCGAACATCACATGCTGATGTCTGTGAAGATTGTCACTTATCCAGGAAATGGGAGCAGCATGTTTTTCACCTTGTTATCAAGATCATCACATGTGCTTCATTAGAGCTCCTGGCTGTTGTAAAGGTGACCTTGGAGTCACGTGGAAAAGTGTGAACGACCATCGACAAATGATTAGAACAATATTTACGAATGATTTAAAACAGTGATTCAATTATTAAATATATCCTCTACACTCGTTTTTCATCTTATCTTAAAGGGGAGGACAGAGGAAATGAGAGAAGAAAAAACTAAATATGTGTTAAATTCTGTTTGGCTTTTTATACATTTATACATTTTATACATATTACATGTTATACTGTGGCATTATTTCCTACAACATGCTATACTATGACTATTTACTATATTATGACATTGATGATGATGTTCTTTATAATGTTTTTTTTATTGGATGAAACAACATGGATTCTGTGGGTCATGTGCCAGTTGCAACATCTGATAATGTTTCACCACAGTCATATCATTTGCATCATCAACTGAACTGTCTGCAGGAAGCATTAAGTTCATGTCGACAGTCATACTTTCATAAAGGCCTGTTTTCAGCTGAACTTAAACCTCTCCCAAAGAGAAGTGGTGGTGTGAGCACCTGATTACACTGGTAGGGCAATCGTGTGAACTGAATGTGACTAAAAACAGATTATTGTACTTCTAACACCATTCGAGAGGGTTTCATGACCTGCCTGAAGTCTTTAACTGTAGGTTAAAGGTTGGTTCCTTCAAAGATTACTCAGATGGTGTTTAGATTTGACACCATGCTCAATATTATAGTCCAGGGGACAGCAACTAAGTTTGGCCTCGGGCCAAGTTTTTTCTGACCAACTCAATGGTGGGCCAAAATTACATCTTCAACAACAAACCTGTCTTTCCTACTAAAAAAAACATTTTTTCCCTCTCATCTATACTATTTTATCTTGTATAACAACATAATTCAATAAAGTTATTTATTCAAAATGAATGGATTTGCAACAGGCTGTTATTACCATGTTACTGCTTTGGCTCCATACTGAAACAGACAGTAACCTGGCACTAACAAGGCTGCTCTCTCCAATCACTCACACACACTGCCTTTAAGACTTAATGGTTAAATATTTACTATTTTAAGTAATAAAAACTTCTCTGAGTCTAACTGTGATGTATTAATCATTTTAAGGACAACAATTATTTGGCTATCCATTAATAACACAGCCTTCTTGTGTGACATCCTGATGCAGTTACTTTTTTTATGCTGAGCTAATGTTGTGTGAGACATTAGAGATCGTGAGCTAGCAAGAAAAAATGTCACTATCAAAAGCAATGAAAAGAAAAGTTGATAGCAAAGGTGGGATGTACAAAGAAGTGGAAAAAAAAACAGTATGTATTTATCCTACCTGATTTTACCAATTCTAAGCCAGTCTGTCTCATCTGCAGTGAGGTTGCTGCACTTTGCAAAGAATATAATATCTGAAGGCACCATTAAAAGAAGCACTAACAGCTGGATACGTGCACAGCAGCAAGATTCTGGTTCGAGGACTCAGCGCAGCAAAAACTAACAAGTGTGCCTCTTAAAGCCACATGGGTTCTCACACGGCACCACAAACCATTCAGTGATGCAGGAGTTTTAAAGAAGTGATGGTGTCTGTTTTGGAGGAACTGACTACTGTGTGGAGTTGTTGTTTTTGTGATAGTAAATATGTATATGTTTAATCTTTTTTTTCACCTTCACCTGGCGGGCCAGGTATTATTGGTGGCGGGCCAATTTTGGCCCACGGGCCACTACTTGCAGACCACTGTTATAGCCTCTGTGCCTCTGCAGTAGAGTCTGCTTGTTAACTTCTGATGAAACACTGACAATTTGAAATAAAAACACTTGTGTGCACACTGCTGCTGTGTGATCACAGATTGTTTTTTGCGATCAACTTTTTTATTCATGTGTTTTGCAGTCGCATTTGCAGTTTTACATTAAGTTGCAAAACAACACACTTTTTTTCCCCTTTTTTCTCCCCCCCATCTTCCCTTGTGACAGGTGAATCATACAGATATTCATGATATGAACAAAAAAAACAATCCCATACAAAAAAAACCCCTGTCCAGGTTACCATATATGAGGTTGTACAGCAATAGATACAATAGTTGCAGGATACACATAGTTGTGTCATGGATACATATAGTTGTGTAATGAATTTTCTGAACCACACAAGGACGCTAAACATACAAGTAAACAGACAAGACCATTAGGTGTTACATTGTGATTATAATTGGAATCTAATCCAATACCTCTGTACTTAATAAATTAGACCAGCATGAGATATTTTCAGTTTTGGCCCCATGAATCCGGGCAGCAGAAAGTTGAATGATATCTCTGTAAGACACGAGCCATTCCCTTACAGTCAGAGGCTGCACTGATTTCCAACGACATACAATCATCTTTTTAGCAGCTGTAAGACCAGCTACTAATATCCCACGATTTTTAATTGTCAGGATAAGTTTAGAAGGATCATCTAGCAGAAGCAAGAGTGCAGGGTATGGCACTTCCAGTCATATTTGAGAGTGTCTTTGCAACATTTTCCCAGAACTGAAAAACTTCAGGGCATTGCCACACCATATGGAAACAAGTCCCAATAGTATTATCTGGACAAAAATCACAATATTGATTGTCTTTCAATTTCATTTGATGTAATCTCCTAGGATACAGATAAACTCGATGGATGATTTTGTAGTGAATCATTTGGTGATTGGGATTTCTGGATGAGAGGGAGAGATTTGACCAAATGTGATTCCAGTCCCACTCTGAATGATCCCTCAGCTCAGTTTTCTAGAGCTGTTCAATAGGCAAGGTTTTATGTGAAGACTGAACAAGAAATTTGTATAAGTCCGAGACAATACCAGTGCTATTTGCTTTGGTCAAAATGGAGTGGAGAGGATGATTTTTTCGCATGCATCCCCAAGGAACCCCATGAGATCGCATAGAGGACCGTAACTGTAAATGACAGAAAAATGCTGAACCTGGCAAGTTATAACATTTTTTAAATCATGGAATTGTCTTAATCCATCCTGTCCTATGATATCCATAAAGTTGTGAACCCCTTTGCACTCCCATGGAGGAAAAGAGATTGGCTTCTTATTGATCAGGAGAGAGTGGTTATGAAAGACTGATGTTTGGAGAAAACACTCTTTGTCTTTACCCAAGTGCTTATTTACTTGGTTCCAAACGGACACTAAATGTGCAATAAAAGGCCCATACTGACTACTAACCATTTTTAGAGGCAAGTAAAAGAGTAGGCATGACATAAGGATTTATTACTTCTGCTTCAATAGGCATCCAGGCTGCTGGCTTATTGGTTTTGGACCATAAGTTGAGTGGTCTTAACACAGAGCACCACGAATACCATTCAAAATTTGGGAGGCCTACACCTACTGATGATTTAAGTCTATATAAAGACGCTTTAATTCTTGGCTTTTTTTTTTGCCACAAGTATTTATTTATAAGAGAGTGCATTTTTTTAATGAAGCCTTAGAGTTGATAAAATTTATATGTGGCAATAAATTTATTTTAATTACTGATAAACGAGCCTGGAACGACATTGGGAGGACAACACACCTTTTAAGATCCTCATCTATGGCAAGTAGCATCTTTTTGTAATTGCTTTCAACCAGCATATTGAAAGAAGGATTAATAAAACCCCTAAGTATTTGAGACTTGAGACAGTAGGGATGTTAGAGAAGGAACCAGCCATGCCCCATCCCATGATACTGAACAGATTGTTTTACTTCAGACTGACAGAGTGAAAGCCTCCTGATTCAAACCCAGTTGGAGCAGCTCATCATGATCTGCTGACACCATCCTGCCATCTTTGATATGAACTTATTCTCTCCAGTGAATCATTACCTCTACCTGTACAGACATCCATCCAATTTTACATGTTTTATTGCTGAATAGATTGGGTTGTAACCAGTCATAAGTGTGAAGTTGTAGTGAGGCCTCTGCATGTAGGTTTGAATCCTGCCAACAACATGGTAATGTTTTCACTAATAAGCCTGATAACCCTGGACTTATGGCAGTAGTTGCTCAATAGATTTGTGTAATAGTGTGATCACTGGAACCAGTAACTTCAGTCATTAGTGTGTTTTAACTGATGGCATTATTATAAATAATCCTCACATTGGTGCTAGGTTTTAATTGTCAGCTATTCCTTTGTCTTTCACAGAGAGAGTAGAGAAGAGAAGAGATGAGAGAAGAAAAACCATCTCATGAACAAAGACAACATTGTGTTTTCTTTGATATGAAGAAAATTATAGTTTCTGAGTACTGAGAAATCAGATTTTTTTGGGCATCCAAATACCATCAGTGGTAGTTGTCATGGCCGAGTGGTTAAGGCGATGGATTAGAAATCCATTGGGGTCTCCCCGCGCAGGTTCAAATCCTGCTGACAACGGCAGACTGTTTTGAATTGTGGGAAACTGACAAACTTGCAGGGTTTTCAAGACAACAATAATCATGCTGGTGTTGAATTGCTGTAATGTCTTTGGCTTTAACTTCAACCTCGACTCCATGGCTCAAAACATTCAATGATCCCAGTGTAAAGTGCACAGGGCGTTACTCTCAGAAAGATGATCCATCTGGATGCAGAAAAAGGAAAAGCAACACAATGGCTGGGAATCAAACCCTGGTCAACTGTTTGGAGGGCAACTCTGCTCACCGCTATATCACCATCACTGTGTAAATTTGCACAAGTCTGAAGAGAGTTGTCAGAAATTCAAGGAAAAAAGAGGAGGTGCAACAGCAAGAATCTCAGAGCTCTGTGACTACACATTACATTTTACAACAGATGATTTAATGTAGAAACACCATCTACAAACAGGAGCACTCTTTAATATATTTGAGTGATGAAATGTTTGTGCAAAACAGTTTTTTAAAAATAAAATCAATGTGTTTATGATACAGCACAAAAGTATCTGTCTTAAGAAGTGTGTAGTCAGAGAGCTCAGAGATTCCTGCTGATGCTCCTCCCTCCCTCTGCTCCTCCTCCTCCTCCTCCTTTCCCTCTGAATTCCTCACAGCTTTGTTTGGTCTTGTGTGTAATTACACAGTAATTCAGCGATGGTGGTATAGTGGTGAGCATAGTTCCCTTCCAAGCAGATGACCTGGGTTCAATTCCTGGCCATTGCATTGTGCTTTCTTTTCTGCATACAGAACCTTTACATGTTTGTGCTGCACTCTGATCAGGTGTTCACACAACTGCACCTTTTTGAAAATGTGAGGTTTGAGTTCACAAAAACACAAACTAACTTTCATACATGAAATGCAGCACAAAGTGCTTTTATCTCCTCCTCTGAGCAGCAGCAGAGCAGAGAGACGAGGTCATGTTTTTCCTGAGTGTAAATTTAACTGATCTTTAAACACAAGATATTTGTTCTTTTAGAGAAAGTAATGTAGATGAAATGGATCATCTCTTTATCAAAGGGTTATTAACTATTATTATTTTTAGGAACTAGTGAAATCCTGTTTGAATTAATTATAAAAGAAAGTCAGAAAAACAGGAAATCCTGTTAACAAAAACAATCCCACCCTGAAAACAAATATGCAACTGTAAGGGTTTCAAATTGACTGTCAGTATTTATTAAATGCAGAACAGATACACATAGAAGGTAAACTCTAACACTATCTCTCTCCAAATAAAATACAAAGGACTGCTTCATCTGATCAGCACAAATTAAGTACACAGGCTCTTGTAGCATCCACAAATCAAGGTTTCAAATATTTCAAATAAAAGAAAATTGCAATAAGTGCAAACATTCACACCATCACTAAAACAATGTGCATGTGATTAGCATAAACTAAGTACATTCTTCCTCATGTATCAGCAACAAATCAAGGTTCTCAAAAGTCAAATATCTGAAATAAGAGAAAAGTGAAATAAGTGTAAACATCTTTACACACTATCACTAAAACAGTGTGCATCACAACAACTCAAATCAAGAACAGTAGGAGGTTTGGCATTGAAGGTGACCTGGTTCAAGCTTGACACCAGTCTGTGTAACTATTCTTCAAAAGAAAACAATAAAAAGTAAACGACTCCTCAAAAATTAACACTGAGGGAGTGATCTAGTGTCTCACTTTAACATTGGCTGGTTCTTTTTGAGGAATATGAACATTTCTTCTCTCTCTGCTGTCAGACGATTCCTCTTTTCATCCATGGTGTTGGATACTGTGTTAAACAGTCTTTCATGGTCCACACTGGTGCAAGGGGCACTCAGGAAGTTTGCTGCAACAGCAGCAAGGAGAAGGACAGCGAGCATGGTTGTTTGCCCAGGAGAAAACCGCAGACCTGTGTACCAAGAGAAAACCCTGATGTGTGCACCCGGATAACATCGTGGACCTGTGTACCCGTAGAAATCCAAGGAAACGTTAGCCGGAAAAAACCCCAACTCATGCACCCAGAGAAAACCGAGGACCTGTGTACAAAGAGAAATCCCTGATGCAAGCATCTGGTGAAAATGATGGACCTGTGTACCCAGAGAAACCCTGACGCGTGCACCCGGAGAAAGCTGCAGACCTGTGTACCCAGAAAAACCCGACCCAGGAACGCGGAGAAAACCATGGATCTGTGTACCCAGAGAAAACCCTGACGTGTGCACCCGGAGAAAACCGAGAAAACCTGTGTACTCAGAGAAAACCCTGATGCAAGCACCCGGAGAAAACCAACAATTCACCAAGCATTGGATTGTTTGCTCTGGGTACCTGTGTACCCAGAAAAAAAACGAGAGGGTGGGCTACAGCAGATGTGGGTTGTATTTGGGCAAGGTCAGAACCTTCACTGGATCAGTGTGCATGCCATATTTCAGTATGTTGTCCAGGAGAAGGTCAAAGGGAAGCTATTCTTTTATGTCTTAACAGGCTGTGACACCGTGTCAGCCTTCTGCAACAAAAAGGCAAGAAAACTGCTTAGCAGACATGGGACATATGTCCAGAGGCCTCACCGGTGGAAGATTGTAACCTAGAGATTTTGGAGGAGTTTGTCATCCTAATGTATGACAGATCCAGCACAGCTGCTACTGTGGATGAGGCCAGGCTTGAAATGTTCACCAGAAAGCAGAGGCCTTATGAGTCACTACTACCAACCAGAGCAGCTCTGCTCCAACACACCAGGTGTGCTGCCTACCAGGCTGGTGTATGGGCCCAGGTAACCAATGGCTCATTCACACTGGGACCTACTCGCTTCTCTTCGTTTCGGAAATGGTGCATTCACACGGGAAAAAAAGTACCTGGAACGTGGTACCTGGTACAACTTTTCGTACCTCCTCTCCGGCGGTTCCAAAAAAAGTACCTGGTCAGGTCGGAGCAGGTACTAAAATCTTATTGGTAGGAATCGTCACTGTGTCGTTGCGTCATCACTGCGCTGCATGTAATCTGTCCCCGCAAGCACGTCTTTTTTTAAATCTTCGCCGAACCGTGCAGACGTGTTTAAAATAACAACAAGAAGAGAAATGGCATCAGCTACTAGAAATCCTGCCCCGGGGACTCAGGACGAGGTGCAAACCTTTTAGACATTAGTCGCAGATGAGAACATTCAGCGGGAGCTGGACAGCGTGGTCCGAAATGAAAGGATTTACAAACAACTCTCGGACCAGATGGCTGCACGTGTCTACCGCAGGACTTTGCAGCAGTGCAGGGAGAAATTAAAAAAGTTA
>OOFC01037623.1:0-14134 GCA_900323345.1 Pseudochromis fuscus
AAAAACTTACGGACGGATTTGGATGAAATTTTCAGGATATGTTGGAAGTGGGAAAAGGAAGAACTGATTTCATTTTGGGGGTGATCCGCAACACCGTCTGGATCCAGGAATTTGTTTAGGGATTCTCCTCACAAAGTCTCTCCTCGAAGGCGTCCATGTTGATATGCTAGCGCCAGCGCAGTGCAGTTGCTTGTATTGATTTTGACACATGCGCCGTCCGTGTCCAGGCGACGCACTCACATTTTTGGAGCTGTATGCGGACGCCTCCGCGCCTGTCCGCTCGAGCGCTTCCTGACGTGTTCCATGACATTTACGTGACGCTGACCCTCGTGCACCAGCGCGGACATGCGGACGCGGAAAGTATGAATTGGCCTTAACAGTGCTTGGTGGAGGTCTGCGCTCTCAGAGTGCTTTTCTAGTCTTACTTTGTAATAGAGCCATATTTCACTGTCTTCTCGCTGCTGAGGACCTCAACGTGTCTTTGAACACTCTACTAACTTCTTCCCCTCTTAGCGTTCAGAAGAAAAAAGCCAGACACCGAGAAAGCTTCAGGAAAAGTATCATGACTCCCGGTAACCCTCAGCTGCACACCGGATGATAAGCCATTCATTCACTCACACACTTGCTCTTCATTTCAACTGCGTCTCTCGCTCCTCTGTCTCGTCCACTCACACTCAGAGGTGTCTTTGCTGTGAGGTGGAGAGGGCTTCTTTTTTTTTTTTTACAGCTGATGCCGTATGCAGCCACACTGCAGTGGGTGATGGATGGCGGTGTTTGGAGAGCAGCTGTGCTTCACTCTCTGCGAGCAGTCCCAGATCTCTGCGTGTCGCCGTGCATGTGCAGCTTAGTTTGTGCAGCTGCAAGTGTGCGACCTCCTCTCCACCTCCTCTACTCCATTCGCCCACCTTTCCTTTAACCTCCCATCTATCAGATTCCCCCGCTAACACTGTCACGGCTGCACTACACGCGTCTGAGGAAGGTGAAGGAGAGAGTTCGACCTATGGAGCAACGATAGCTTCAGGACTGCGAGGTGGTAAATCGAGCACCACCTCAGATCTGCAGCACAGTTATTGTGTTTCAAGGGCTTTTCAGATGAATGCTGCATTGATGAATATTAGTTAAATTGGTATAATATCTGGAAATGCTTTGTGCACTGAAGGATTCACAATTATAGTTAAGACATAAAATCAGTGTTTATAAGATAATCCTTCAAAATACTGAGATTTTCCTCCCTTGACAAACATTAAAGATGCTAAAAATGTAGAAAATATTAACAACTTAGATGCAGTTATTTTATGACAATATGACATCAAGATTTTGGGTGATGTGGCCTGTAAACCTTTTGTTTACCTCATTGACTGTGTAGTTGTTTGGAGCCAGTAGTGACCATATTTGGATGTGAAAAGAGGAGTGAGGAGGTGGATCTGACCCTTGAACCTGAGGTCACTGCCCAATGTGTGTCAGACTTGACTTCAACTTAACCACGCCCCTAAATCTTCCTCATTTTGAAACCTATTATCTACTTAATGATGAAATGATTCTCAGTTGGATCAGGTTATCAAATGAGGATTTTTGAATCCAAGTGGAGCATTTTTGGAGCCAGAATCTAGTGGTCATCTAGAGTATTGCACATTGTCTGGCACATCCACAATGGTCTAACTCAGTAAGTAAGAAAACTTTATATATATGGTGCTTTTTACGGACAAGAGTCACAAAGCGCTTCACAGTAAAAACATATAGAAAAAAGAAAGCATTTATGAAATATAAATACACATGAAAGAAAGAGAGCATGTATGAAATAGTCAAATATAAATACAATGTAAAAATTAGAAGAAAAACGCATCACACATAACCCAGTAAGTATTGACTAAAACGCCTGTCTAAATAAATGAGTTTTTAAATGGTTTGTAAAAACATCAACACTGGTCAGGGAACACCGGTCAGAAGGAAGTTGGGTCCAGAGGCGCGGTGGCTTGGACTGAACGCTCTCCCCGGGTGTTAAACCGTGCTCGAGGGACCATCAGCAGATTCTGCCCAGCTGACCTCAGGCTTCGAGCTGGGCTATCAGGCTTTATTAGCTCAGAAATATAGGCAGGAGCCTGACCATGGAGGGCTCGAAAAGTCAGCACCAAGACTTTAAAATGGACACGGTACATAACAGGGAGCCAATGGAGGGACTTTAAAAAAGGGGTACTGGGGGTCTTTTTGTTTGAGCTGGTCAACAACCTTGCAGCTGAATTTGCAGCTGAATCCAGGGCTCTCCAACCCTGGTCCTCGAGGGATAATCAGCTCCCCATCAAGCTCTGCAGAAGCCTGATAATGACCCTGATCATATGAATCAGGTGTAATGGAAGAAGGACACATCTAGAACATGCAGGATAGGGGCCCTCGAGGACCAGGATTGGAGAGCCCTGGTCTAACTTCTAAGAGCTGGTTGCTATTTCTATGTGCACTCTATGGCAGGGCTGTCCAACTCCGGTCCTTGAGAGCCCCTATCCTGCATGTTGTAGATGTGTCCCTCGACCAGCTCATCATCAAGCTCTGCAGAAGCCTGATAATGATCCTGATCATATGAATCAGGTGTGTTGGAAGAGGGAAACATCTAAAACAGGGGTGTCAAACTCATGCCACGGAGGGCCGAGACCCTGCAGGTTTTCTTTCCAGCTGGTCTCTAAAGCAGGTGATTTTAATGATCAACACCTCCTTCAATGTGAGGGAAGGAGCTAGTCAGTGAGATCAGCTGGGGAGATGGTTGGAAACAAAACCTGCAGTGTCTCAGCCCTCCGTGGCACGAGTTTGACACCCCTGATCTAAAACATGCAGGATAGGGGCCCTCGAGGACCAGGATTGCCCACCCCTGGCTTAGCTGATAATAAAACAAAACTTATTGGGGTAAAGCTGTTTATTCCTCAGTCTGTCTTCTTCAGGAAATACAAAAGGGGTTCAATCATTTGTCAGGTGAAAATATCAAGCATGCCACAGGCAGTCAGTAGATATGAGGACTTATAATGCTCATTTTTACATATCACACACAACATGAGTGTAAATGCTGACTGATCCAAACTGGAACAGACTTGACGCTCAATCAAAATCAACCGTGTTCAACAAAAGAGTATTTTTTTTTTAGCAGAGACCGACTGTGTTTTTATCTGCAACCTTGCACTTACAGCAATATGTTAAAGTCTATTTCTCGTATTCTCTCCATCACCTACCTTTATTTTGATTTTCATAGGAGATTGAACAAGAGCCCAAATTGCAGCATAAATAACCAGATAAATTAAATTCCTGCTGAAAATCAATTAGTCTGTCCCAGCGTATTAATTGTGCCATAAATAGATGTTTGCCATCATGTCCGAGCATCTGTTTTTCCAAGTAAGAGGAGAGAGAGAGACGTTTAGAGATGGTGGATGTTGTTACAAATGATAAAGCCAAGGGTTTGGTTCTTGGTCTGCGAAATACAAAAAGCGGCCAAACACACTTGCTTAAAGTTGCTGTTTTGGAACATTATAGCTTTAATAGAGATGTTCAGTAATGTCTGAACAGTTGAGTCTTTCACTGGCTTAAAGACCCTGGTTCACATCCAGACAGTCACATATGGCACAGAGCTGTCCCAAGACATCTTGCAATTCAACAAGGGAAGGAATTGGAATAGTTTGGTCACGAAATGTTCCTTTTGCCAATATGAAGGATTGAATTGGCAAAAGTGTTTCTGTATAACACCAGGTCCAAAAATCTCCCTTCATGCTCTCCAAATACAGCCAGTGCTCCCATTGTGATACATAACAACTTCATTTGTTGTACTGTTTTGGGTTTTTTTTGTGAAACACTGTCCATCTTAAAAAAAAAGTGAAATGTGTTTGTGATTGTTGTATTTTATTGTCTGTGTTTTTTTTAATACAGCAGAATTTGAAGTTGGATTGACAGCTCAGTCGTCTCTTCAGATTATATTTGGTTTTACTGGGATTTTTTAATATCACAAACCTTCCCAAGGATTCAATAAATAAATGATTTGCAATTTCTCTTCACTGTGACAAGACAGGATCTTCCCATATATTTACAATGATATTATAAGAATTCACTCACATCTTTTTCTAATACTACCTCTATCGTGTGTGTGTGTGTGTGTGTGTGTGTGTGTGTGTTGGCAAGTTTCGTACATGTGTCATGTGTTTGGTTCCAACTCTATCTGTCCCCCATTGAAAAGCAGGTCTTCCATCAGGTCTTATCAGCTGTCCTCAGACTGTGGACTGTGACTCATTCAGGAGGCCCTCGTCCGACACATCTGAAGCCCATCGATGTGGCCGTGAATGTTAACTTCTGCAGATTCAACTCCAGCTTAATGCTGCACCAGTCATTCTGCTCTGAAAAGACTTGTACCTTTCACAGACCTGTGTGTGCTCAGGAAAAGGCAAACATGCTGAATTTTATCTTTCTGTGCTGAACTTACAGAACCGAATTATAACTCAGTGTGATCCCCGTGTACTGTCGTTAACAAAATTGGGGTGTAAAAGTCCAATATGCTGAGTTGACAGAAGGTTGTTGCTCAATGAACTGTGCAGTGGCATAATTTACCTGAGATCAGGTTTATTATCATCATTAATGGCTCAAAGTGTAACCTTTAATTTTTCATATTGTATTCAGTCTTTTTCAGCTGATAAATTCCTTCAATTTTCTTTTTTAGGGCTGGATAATAGAAACAATTTGAGTCGACTTAGGTCAAAACCATTTCACTATTCAAAAATAAGTACGTTTAGTAAACTGTGGATAGGAAACGTTACTTACCTACTGTCCAAATAACTTGAAGTCAGGGCAACCGGACTTAGTTGAAAATTCTTGAAGATGTCTCGCCTCTCGTCCAAGAGGTTTCTTCACTTCTCACTGACAGGTTGTTAACAGGTCTTCAAACCCAAGGTCATTGTTAACAGGGTCATCGATACCACTTGGGTCGTTAGCGCTCCTAGCTGTCATAACGTTGTTAGAGTCCCGGGAGGCCAGATATGGATGACTCTCGTTGAGATGGTCACCTGAGGTCAAATGTGGATTTTCGTCAACTCTCTTGGGAGTGGATGAGTGACAGCATTGTAAACCCCGATCCAGAACAGGTTCATTGCTGTTTCTCCTTCAGGTGGAGGTGCAGAATCTGGACCTGAGGTGTTGGCCCTCGTGGGTTGAGCCGTGCACTGGTTTAAGGGTTGTTTTGTTTCCCCATTGTAGAGATCTGCTCCTGTTGTATTTGGCTGTGCTGTGCTTGGGATGGACTACTTGTTGTTTCCTTGTTGCTGGGTTAGAAGAACTGTAACCCTTATCCTATTTGGTAACTGCAGTGGACTACATGTTCTTTATTATTATTATTATTTTTATTATTCGATCTTCGTTCCCACCATCACCTATGGTCACAAGCTTTGGGTAGTGACTGAAAGAACAAGATCGCGGCTGAAATGAGCTTCCTCCATAGGGTGGTCGGGCTCTCCCTTAGAGATAGGGTGAGAAGCTCGGTCATCCGGGAGGAGCTCGAAGTAGAGCCACTGCTCCTCCATGTTGAGAAGAACCAGTTGAGTTGGCTTGGGCATCTAATTAGGATGCCTCCTGGACGCCTCTCTGGTGAGGTGTTCAGGGCTATGGGTATCAGACTGGCCTGGGAACGCTGACTTGGGAACGGAGAGGAAAGTCTGGGCTTCCCTGCTCCCTGCCCCGTGAAGCGGAAGAAGATGGATGGTTTTCATTATACTGGTATTATAATTTTGTTTTTATGCTCTATGTTTTATGTTCTTTGTTGTACCATTCACCAAAGCAGTTTTCCTAGTTTGGCAATAAAGATGCTTCTGATTCTGATACAAAAATGGTATCTTCTCACCTCTCTGACACCTTGGATTTGGATCAGTCTTTACCAAAGACCTGCAAGTACCAACGGTAACTTCACTGACTTTGGCTTTAAACATAATACATAAATTATAACAAAATAAAACATTTTCAAAAATAGTCACAAAAGGAAAAAAAGGTCCTGTAATATCCTCCAGTAACACTCGGATTAGGTATTTCGACGAGTGCCCTATAAAGGGTTAAAAATTGCTCTCACTTAGCGTTACTTGGAAAACAATAATTGGAGTCACTAAGTTTAACTCTGTGAGGTTAGTTATAGCCAAATCTATTGGCTACACCAGAAGCTTGGTGACACTAGACAAGGTGCAGTGTGGTAGGGAAACCCATGTGTCCTGAAATAAACTGAGGTTCAACCATTTGTCTTTAAGTGAAAGATTTTGTCATTTCTTGTTATAAAAAAAGGTAACAGTAAACACTTAGGCTTTGCTCTGGTGTAAAAAGTCAGACAAATGCAACAGTTTAAGTACAACACACTAAAGGTCATATCCTACACTACAGTAATTGATCCAATACATGAAACTCTATTTCTCTCACACACAAACAGTAATACACTGTACACTGACAATATCTAATTTGGTTATTTTGTGCAATTTATTTGTTAAAATAGATTTCCTGTTTGTACACACAGCATCATAGTTTTTCACTCTTAGCTTGAAGGATTTTTCAATAGAAATATTACCTTTGTCTGGATGTACAGTATTAAAAGCACAACAATAACAAACGATATTGATGTAGTTTTTTTTGCATAGTGTGCAGTCAGGCTGTAACTACATCCCACCCCCTGCCTCTCAATCCTTTCACTGTTTTCTACTTCTCCTCATCCCCCCATCTCCCTCTGGTTGGTGTTGTCCATTGGTATGCAGCATGATGTTGGCTGGTGTTTGCAGGGGAAGGATAAAGCACTAATCAGTGCCAATGAAGCAGCTCTTGTCCCAGAGCACAAATGTGCCAACATCAGCAACACCAGCAGACCGTGTGTGTGTGTGTGAGTATGTGCATCTTTCTGTGTGATGGAGGAAGCAGAATCAAAGAGGTCAGACAGAGGTCATTTTCCTGGACGCAAATTTTACACAACCGCTTTTTCTCTCTCGCTCAGTGACAGCTGTGTGATATGATCACAGCCGCTGAAACGCAGCAGTTAGTTTTTCCCTATTTTTGGAGGGGACCTGTCTCTGTGGGGAAGACGGATTATTTTTTCCAGAGACATATGTTATACAAACCAAACATAAATTTTATACTTGTACAACCTTGGACGTGCTGGCTCAATTTGCATGGTCCTGATGCAACTGTTGTGAAATGTGCTCCGGGATGAAAATATGGACCCAAACACATTTGTTACTGTCATTTGCTCAGCACTGGAGAGGCAAATAATTTCATAAAGAGAGCACTGTAAAGAATTGTGAAGCCTGAAAAGTACAGCTTTCTCAACAATGGAAATCATTACTCCTATTAAAGGCACTATAATCCCCCCCTGTCCGTGGCATAAATCTGATCTGGAAAGGTGAACACTGAACCTTCGATGCCAAAGTGCCACTGAGCACAGCGCTAAACCATGAAACGCTTCAGCGGACCAGCTAACCGCCTGGAGGATGACTGAGTTTACGGCTTCCAGCTGGCAGCTCCTGTGTGTCTGTGTGTGTAAGCAAAACTCACCCAGATAAATAAAGGTTAAAATAATTAACACTCGGAGAACAGAGGCCTTAACTGTGATTATCCTCCTCCGCTGTTTTAACCGACGCACATTCATCATCCTGTTTTCTCAGCGCATTAGCGCCCATTAAGTATGTTTTTATTTATTTATTTATTAATTTATTTCTGTCAATAAAGGTGTTTGGATTAAACTGTTGACTGATGGAAAAGTGTTGACTGAGAGATGGTGAGCGGCGTATTCACACTTTGATGATTGTTGTTTCTGTATTTGTGTCCATCCTCCAGGTCACACTGGATTTTATAAATAATGTTTGAGTACAGTATTATTCAGGTTGCTACTGCACTACGAAGGTCAATTCAGAGTTAACTTCTTATATTTATAGTTCAGGCCTATTACTGCTGGTCATTAAGAACCCACGCTCACTTCTTACCGATGTCCACATTTTATTCTTCACAGAAGATATTCTTTGGTGGTACACCGTGAAAACTATCAACAAACATAACATTACTTTAAATCACAAACTTCAATACACAAATACTCTTGAAGTTTATAAAATCAATAGTTACCGTGTTCGCCTGGTTGACCAACAGGAAGAAAAATACACGGGGTAAAAAAAACATTGCCGCCGTCTCTCACTCTTCTTCTCTCTCTCCCGCGCTGCACCTTACTTCCGCCCCCGAGTCACATGACCCACAACAACTTACCCACCAGGACAAACAAATCCAACAAAACTAGACCAAGAAATATTGATAATTTTTCGACAACAAATAATCAAATTTCAACACAAAAAAAATATTTCAACTCTAAGGCTACGTTTACACGATGACGATGTGAACAGAAAACGCAAAAGTAGCGTTTTTCAGTTTCACGTTTATACGAACGTTCTGAGAAAACTGCGTGTTTACACGGGGACCCACCAGTCTATGGAGTTCGATGGATAATTTATTCCAGGTGGCTAGAGGGCGCTGTGATAAACGCAGCTCATGTCCGCCACAACGTCTGCGCGCATGCGTACAACTTCCTTTCCGCCGTTAGGAAGTGTTAGGAAAGATGGCTGCCCCCAAGAAAAACTTTGTATGGACTGATGAAGAAGTGGAACTCCTACTCAGAGAAAACTCTGGACTATAAAACAACAAAAACACAAATCAGAATTGACTGGGAATCCTGCCAAAGTAAATATCAGGACATATGGACCTCGATGATGGAGCAGTACCCGACACCAACTGATGGCGAGCAGAGACCTGTTGCTTTCCCCCATCCACCAACCGAGCTCACCAAACAACAAGTTACCACAAAGCTCAAAGCTATTCAGAGTAAATACAGGGAGGCCATTGATTCCCAACGACGGAGTGGGCATGGTCGGGTGATTGCACTTTATTTCGAGTTGTGCCACAGCATTTGGTCAGGATCGCCAGCAACCACATCTTTAGATTTTGGCATAGAGACTGCCGAGGTCAACAACAACACAGAAAATGAATTGAGCCCCTCGAGCGTGAGCCAAGCATCTACCCCAGAAGAAGAAGAAAGTAGCCAACGGACTGAGAGTACCGAGACCCCACTCCAGAGACGAAGAGGTCTACTGCAGGTAACTGTTGTCACGATCAGCTGTTGTCAACAATCACGTGACTTGTCATACAGAACGTCACGTGACTGAGTTTTCTTCGTTCTGGGTGTTTACATAATGCAACGACGGAGCGTTTTTAGCTTCTCCACTCTGGAGGGCGTTTTCAAATTCTTGCGTTTTCGATCCCTGTTTTTACCGTCCTCGTCTCAACGGGAGGCCGTTTTGATGAAATATTCTGCCGTTTTTACTCGTTTTCGTTCTCGTGTAAACGGGGCCTAAATAAAATTAACTTTCTAACCGTTAAGTTCGCTAGACTTCCTGGGTTGCCATGCCAACCTCAACGCTTGTGACAGCATCAGTTACAAGTCCCATGGCAGCAACATAAAGACATATTAGGACATCCTGGAATATTTTTGATCACTTGTGGGTTTTACTGACGTTCACTGTGCATCTGTTTGATATTTCTCTGCATCATGGCAGCTTCATAATCCCCCTCAGTGTTTTTTCCCTTCATGCACATCCACTGCTAAAAATATGAATATTGTGTAATGACAGGAAAATGGAACCAAATGTGAGCTGACAGTGTTTTTGTGTAAACGTGGGCCAAAAACTCAACATGTAACAGGATCGTTTTTCTGTCGCACACTTGTGCCACTCAGGACATTATTTTCACATGAAGGAGCTCTGAATAACAGCAACTCATTTTTATAGAAAACTTTTATCTCATTTTATATAAATGAGCTTTAATGTTTAAGTAGCTGAAGGGTCAAACGTCAGCAAGTCTCTCGAAGAGCAACAGAGGAATTAACATTCATGAATTTAAATTACAAATTGGGCTTTTACTGTTGAAAGATGGATGATACTAGTTGCTCCCATTTTGTGATGGCCCATTTCTGCAAAGTAGTTTTTTTGTTTACTGGATGCACAAACACACTGTGTTCCCATCTCCTCGTAGTTGTTTTTTTTTTTATATTGACTTGCCCTGAATTTGGCTGAACAGGACAGACACAGCAGAGGTTTGTCAGTTATTATCATGCACTACAGAGCAAATTTGATGTTGTTGCTGTTGCGAGCTTTGTGTTTCCCCATCTGCTTTGACCATGCCTAAGGTGCATGCTTTTATAGAACAAGGCTGTTGTTTAGTATGGATTCATCAAGAAATATGAACAGACTTTAATAAAAAAATTAAAAAAAAAAACATTAAAGACAACGCTCCCTTTTATTTCATTGTATGTGTGAATTACTGACTCCTAACCATGAGGAGGTCGTTGACCCCAATCTACCCCGCCCCCAAATCTTGCTCTTTTTGAAGCCTAATATCTACTTAATTATGAAATTATTTTTAGATAAACCACCAGATTATCAATGAGATGAGTTGACTTTGGGTGATGGCATCAGAATGACTTGTGGAAAAAATCCATTAACCCTCCTATTATCCTCAAATATTACTAACACATCTTCCCCAATTGTTGACGAAGTTTTTGTGTCAAGCACTTTGTTTACTTGTTGAACACATCAATAACTCCCAGATAATATAACCAATCAGGTCCTATGGCGCCACCATCGGGTCAAAATTTTTAAAATTAGAAACAAGAAGGAGGCAAGGAGCGCTGCCTGGGTGTGGAAAAATCTCCCAAGTTCCCTGTCAAAAAAGGCTTCCCCTCCGGTGCTCATCAGTGGATTCTTCTTGAGCAAAGAAACAGGTCTAAAGCACTCAGATGGTCACAGGTCACATGATCATGTGACCTGCCTAAACTTATAAAGGAAGCAGCTTGGCAGCCACTTGAGGACAGCCCTGATGAAGGCCCACAAGGCTGAAACATGAAGGCATTTTTATAAACTTTCAGCCCCATTGAATAAAGGGTTTTTACTTTACTTCACCCATCTGAGTGCCTCAGACCTGTTTCTTTGCTCAAGTAGAATTAATGTGTCTTGAAACGTTCTCATATAAATCTCATCAAATTTACTGACAACATTAAGGACCACAGGAGTGTGAACCCTCTAGGTTTTGGTGATGATACGACCTTTCCTGTCGCACCACCATCAATTTTATGCTTAATCAGTTGTCCCCATCAAATTAGGAAAAGTCATGAATTATGAAGCCAAAAAACAATAGTTTTTTATTTTTTGAATGCTAAACATTGAATGGGGTCAAATCAACCCAAAGGATAATATGAGGGTTAACTGAGTAATAGACAATTTTTGAATTGAAGTCAGAGTTTTTTGGAGCCAGTACTTCTCCATTTCTACGAACAGTCTTTATAACTAACTCAGATCTCACTGTGAACTATTTCTACCACTGCCTCGATGTTGCTTTTCACATATCCAACAGTGCCACAGTTTCCCTTACACCACCACGCCAAGGTAAGCAAGTGTTATCTCATCCAGAGTTAATTTAATTTGGGGTGCTGTATTTACTTGTGCCGATTCTGCACCTCCTGCACAAGGACACTGAATTCCCCTCGGGAGACACTTTTGTAGCAGATGTGCAGAAGACTGGTCCTCATCAGGAAATGCAGAATACACAGCTTTTGCAGAGGAATAAAAGCAGTGATGATAAGATTGGTCATGACTGGCGCCAGCCGCTACCAAACTTTACTGATAGTGCATTTCCTCAAACTCCTCACAGGCTGTGCTGCAGGTGTATTCCTCTGGACTCAATCCACCAAGTCAAGAGTCACAACACAACACAGATAAACAAACAGAGCCCTTTATGGTCATAAGTTCTACTTTGTTTTGCTGCACTGTTACATCCAGCCGTGCACATTGCAACAACGGAGCTGATGTTGGTGCATCTGGCTTCAAAAATGTTGAATTTCCTTCAGACTGTGCACGCAATAGAGCATTTGCACGCTATCCTTCCCGTATGTGTGGATAGATTCAGCATGTGACCGCGTCCTGTGTGGCCTGGTCCCTTGTCTGACATGCCAGCCTAATCTGCTATCAAACAGCCTTGCAGACCTTTGCCTCTTACAATGGCTGCTTGGACCTGATTAGTGTGTGTGTGTGTGTGCGCAGTGTGTGTGTGTGTGTGTGTGTGTGAAAAGAGACATGGAAGACAATAAGGCATGATGTAGGGGGTTCAAATCACGGGCAAGGTAGAACATTCTTTTTATGGATTGTAGAGCCTAGAGACTGTACGCACACACACACACACACGCACACAATGCAGTGCACACATGTTCAAACCCACGCATGCCTTCACACACGAGCACACAAGGATAAATTAAAGGCGGAACAGTGTGAGGGAATTACCTATATTTCACTCTGGTAAAGTTGAGATGGTTATTATGCAATCTCACCCCTAGAGCCCCCTAGTGGCTCTGTAATGCGTCACGAGGCACACACACACACACACGCACACACACACATTAATAAAAGGCCCCTTTCAGTTCAGTTACACTGATTGAAAATTTAGCAGCCAAACCTGTGCTGGCACAATTCCCTCAATCTTCATCATGTTTTCTTCCACAGTTTTTTTTTTTTTTTTTTGCATATTCACTGTTCAGTATAAGCTTCATAAAAATTTGGGCACAGTCGACCACTACCATCTGTTATTTTGGGAGCAACTCTACCAGAATACAAGCTCCATCTCACTGCATTCATTGTGATTGCAAACATGTAAAACCTCTAATCAAAAACTTGGATTCAAGTAAGAAAAGACAATGAACAGAAACACACAGCTTCGTGCTATTAATTCTTGTCTGAGCGCTCTACACACTGTGTTGTGGGGCAATTCAGACACAGGAGGGTTAAGTAAAACAGAACGATGCAACGCTGCTAATGAGCTGCAATGACTTCCTCCAATTTAATATTAATGTCTCTCCGCTCCCTCAAAGGTCAGCACTGTCAAAATGGTTTGCTCCTGGACATTGGTGTTAATACAAATATCAAAGTTCACCTGAGTTGATGCAGAACATTCACACGTATTTACTTCCCAGCCTGAACTTCCACGGGTTTAATTGAAGTAAACTAATCTCACTGCTTTAGTCCTTCTCAAGTGCTAAAGTCGCCAAGATTCAAAGTCTTGGGACGATTACTTCTCATTGGTGGGCTAATTTGTTGAGAGCTTCAGTAAAAGGACTTTGGCACAAGCTCCAGAGACTGAATTATGGTTTAAAGTAGCTGTGTTAGATTGTAGAAAACAAACAATGAAAGGATGTTGATCACCTGGTAGCCAGCCAATTCACTCGGCAGTTTACACAAACACATCCCTAAAAGTTGTTGAGATGTGATTACACATCCACACAATAGAGGGGGAGTCCTCCAAGGACGCTGAGACAGGAGCGTCCCCTGTTGTTGGATGTTTTGATGCTGTATTGACTATGTGTTGTGTCCACTGAGCAAAGAGTTGAAATGTGTTACTGTGTCACTTCATATGGAGACCACGCAGCCTATTCCCTTCCCATGCCGCCACTTTCTAAAAACAGTGTGAAACTTAGTAAACGTGGTGACCTACTGCTAACAACTTTCCACTATATACAGCAATATATTTAGTAAAGCACCATGTGAAGTTTTTTTTTTTTGTAAGTGGTAAGTACACGGTGTAAAACCCTTGTTTTTCTACTGTAAGAGGAATGTGGTGTTAAAGTGCTTTCAGACAGCCCCAATTGTTTGGAGTGTAAAGAGGGCAGCAGCCAGGAAAAGGAGGACTCCTGTCACTGTAATGAAGGCGCTGAGCTTTGTCCCACGGCGCTGACATGGTCCAAGTTTTTCTCCAAGGAAGCTACGAAAATACTACAGAGAGGGAAGTGATGCAGAAGCTGATTTTAGGCTTTTTAGGCTCTCCTGTTCCCACTGATTGTCAGGAGTTGCAGGAAGTAGGACCCAAATTGTAGAGATCATAGAAACAAAAAAGGTTTTTAATTAATAAAAACCAAAACTCAGGGTGCTGCACAACCATGGCAGGGAAAAAAAACAAAATCAAACAAAAGACCAAGTCATAAGGAAACAAAAAAAACAAAACAAAACAAAAAAAACTACAAAAATCCCCCCCCCAAAAAAACACAAGAGCAGGAAACAGGAAACAGAAGCCGGGG
>OOFC01037636.1:0-10192 GCA_900323345.1 Pseudochromis fuscus
TGTTTCCTAAACTGTTGAATCTGTACTCAGCCTACTTACCTATTCATTTTTATGGCGTGTATGTTGAGTGTACGTGCGTGAGAGTATGGGGAAGGGGAGGGGGTGTGCTTGGGTGGGGATGGGTCGGGCAGTTGGGTGGGCCCAATGAATTATTATTATTTTGGTTTTTTGCTTTGCTTGCTTGGTTTTTATTTTATTTTATTTCTATTTTTTCTCACATGTAAAGCACTTTGTGCTGCGTCTCTGTGCATGAAAAGTGCTTTATAAATAAAATTGAATTGAATTGAATTGAATTGAATAGTATCACCAGTTAGTTTGACATTTTGGGGAAAGTGTAGGCTATATTTGCACTTTAAAATGTGTCTGTTACGTGTGGAGATGGAGCCATTTAGCTTAGCTTAGCTTAGCATGAAGACTGGCAGCAGAGGTAAACAGCTAGCTAAGTTATGGTCAAAGCTAATGTAACAAAACCCACCTGCCAGCTCCAACTTTTATTTGTTTTAGGCAAACGAAACACAAAGAGGTTGAGTTCCTCAGTATTTCTTAGCGGGAAGCAGGGATTTTGCTAAGCTAGGCTGCTGGCTGCAGTTTCAGATTTAACCAGGAAAAAGTTAAACTGACATTATCACTCATGGGCAGAAACTGGATAAATGTGTTTCCCAAAAAGCTAAAGCATTATTTTAAAGTAAACGTAACATATTACAGTGTGCGGCTTGTTAGAGTTTGTGTATGTGGTACTCTCAAAAGAAAAAGATGTAACCACATTTGATATAGTTTCATAAGCAATTGTTTTGACGGTACTTGATATTGTCAAAATAATTAGTGTGTACTTTGAAAAAAAGTAGTCCTGTGTAAACATATCGTGGAGGAGCGGAACCTTCGGCGTTGTGTTTCCAGTTCCCCAGTTGCAAAGTGCGGACCAACAGCCTGCTTCCGCTCATACGTAAACTGGTGAAAGAAGAGAGATGCTAGCGTGTTTCCTGTCTCATACTCTACATATATTCCTCAGGTTAGTGCCCAGTAAATGAAAGCTTTAAGCTTTGTATTGCTTCTGAGTTGCCTGGTCGCTAACGTTTCATTAGTTGTGTAACTTTTAATATGGGTTTCGTTGAGGTTTGTAAGCCGAGGAGGGGGTATAGCCTAACCGCGCCGTCATGGTAGTCTTGCGATAGTTCGCTCACGTCTGAAACGTGTGTAAGAGAGTTGTGGCAAACACATTAGGCAGTTATTTTATATAAAAGCAAATTCCTTAACGAGTGTTTCACATTGGAATTAATATACATAAACTGGTGAAAGATGAGAGTGCTTGTGTATTTCCTGTCTTATACTCTACATATGTATTTCACAGATTTAACAGATCTTTTTTTTTTGTTAACGTGGTTGCCATGCCAACCGGGGCCCATAACATACATGTTACCAGAAAAGTAAACAAATGCATGTGGTTTGGCAATATATAATCAACATTAAAAAAAACTGTTAATCAACTACATAAAATATATTAAAAGTTGGACATCATAGGACTTACTCACCTTGTTTTGATGGGTTTATGCAATGAAGAAAACAAATTTTTCTTTTTTTGATTTCTTGTTAATCATTTACACACACTAACATATCTTTTCAAAAACATTAACTGATCTATTTCCTCTTGTACCACAGCTCCTAGCCAAATCTTTAAATGAATATTAACTGTAGTTCCTGGTGGGGTTTTTTTCTACGAGTTCTTTGAAGAAGAAATGATCGTGAACCAATAGTGAATCATGAAGGAACAGTGTGGCAAAAATGTGTGTGTGTGTGTGTGTGTGTGTGGTATTTACCGGAAAATGTTGTTTAGTTGAAGCTCTGCTGAGTCACACTGTACATATCACACAGTCACAAAATGAAATCAGCAGTGTGCACAAAAAAATACTTCTGTACGATTTTATTTTCTCATATAAAATTACTTATAGAAATATAAATACATCTCTGAATAAGTTACAGAATAAATAGATTGATCTCTGTACAGTTGCTGCTATTGTTTAGCATCAAAGGTAAACTTGAAACTATCCGTCACACACAGCATCGAGATATTTGAGTGTTTCCTGAATCGTCTCTGTGAGTTCAGAAGTGCTTTGAAGTGCATAGTAAAAGTTGAGGGTCTCCATCTCCTATCAGCTAATCACACAGGAGTTAAATGAACATTCGAGAAGAAAAGAAACAGTTGTTGCATTTTTTTGGCGAGCAGCACATCATTGAAACCTTCTGGCGTATCGTCAAACCAAACACTAAACAGGAGCCGTGCCGTAAACAGTGGAGCCGACACAATGGACCCGCTGCCCTGCTGTTGTAACGCTGACAGAAAGTGTACTGTACGTGTGTGTGAGCTGACAATGGAGCTAATTGTTTGTTTGATGAATTACAAATAGTTGACCTTCACTTTAGCTGTGATGATGCGTGCCAAGAGTGAACGAGCTGCCATTTTCAAGTACTGCCTGAGGATTAAAAAGCAATTTGCTAATTTGCACTAAACATTAGTCAGGACGGCAGATTCCAGCTCTGATACAGAGGAAGATTAAACCAAACCAAAGGTCGGCTGTGACAAAGAGGTTTGAAGGACTTTTGAATAAACATGGACGAAGTATTCCCGACATGTCGCAGAGTTCGTATGACTCCACAATCCTTTGATGCTTGGCCTTTAAGACCAAACTTCTGGTGCAACCTTCATCAATGTGGTCGTCCTGTAGTCCTGAGATCATGTCCATGTTTTTGTCCTTGAGGGATCCTTGGACGTCTTTACGCTCACGAATGTTCAAGGTGAGTTCAGGAAATGACTCTTGGGGAGCTACACGTTTCCTGAAGCTCTACTTTGTTGATCAAATACTGGATCTTATGCCTCCTCTGTTCCCACCACCGCCTCCTCAGAGCTGGTGGAGTCTCCGGTCCATGGAGGTTGAATCCATGATGGTTGAACCACTTCTAGCTTTCATCCAGTCCTTCACTGTCTTCTTCTGCTCTTTAGTTTGTTGACTCTAGGACGATTCTTCGTTGCTGACTGAATACCTTTTGCGATCGCCACGTTGGTCTTGATCACAGATCTGCAGGAGAAACAGAATCAGGTCAGAGATGTTTTCTGTGTCTCAGAAATGACCATCAACAGCAGCACAATGTGGATTTAATGCACCATCCTTGAGTTTTTCATTATTTACCTGAAAGACGCCAGCAGTTTGTTGTTGTGTGTGTTTGCAGGTTCAACCAATGAGCCCGTGACATCAGTCCTGGGATCGTCTGAACTGTGGACGGATAAAACAGCAGCGTTGAAACAAGGACAAATCTCTTCAAGTGTCTCAGGAAATTATAACACTAGGCATTTTTTACATAACTTAGAGGACTATTCATCAAGGATCGACCAAGCAATTTCATCAGAACAAGTTAATAATATTTTGAATGAGTAAGAATGAAGGGTGCGGCTGAGGAAACATCTTCTAGGATAAGAGTGACTAATCCATGCTGGTGGTTTCAGTATCTAAAAGACGCAACAAACGTTTCCTTGAGCAGAAACTTTCCAAAAATAGCAGCATTGCTAATAATCCTTTGTGATTTCTTTCAAGGCCTTCACAGTACATGCGGGCCTTCCTCTTCAGTATGACTGCTACCCTCATACCACGGTCCAGTCCCACATCACAGGACTGACACTGGGAGCAGATACTGAAGCTGTTTAGATGCTATCTCCCACTCAGAGGAAGGTACGTGAGGGGAAACACTGGCTGTGCTGTAGGTAGGAGGAGGAGGAGGAGGAAGAGGAGCTCTCACCTTTGGCGGCAGAAGCCGTGGCAGCTTTTATCGGCCGGGTTGAGGCATTCGCATCGGTCGACTGACCGGCGGCGGCGGCGGCCAGACGGGGGACTTCCCAAGCCATAAGGAAGGAGTTTACTGTAAAAGAAGAAGGAAACTTATCAGGTGGTGAAGACTTCTTAAGACTCCTGACACCTGAGTGCTGGGTTTTGGGATCTGTGGTGTTGTAGAGCCTCACCTTGGAGTATTGACCCAGATAATATCCAGGTGGCAGAAGTAGATGCACTCCTTGTCCTCCCAGTTGTTGCAGGAGCAGCGTTTGGTCCTGACGTGGCGCAGTGGATGCGGAGCCTGAGCCGGCAGCTCAGCCTCGCCTGATAAGGGGAGTCCACAACCTAGAAAAACAAAGGATGCCGAGATTAAAATGTGCCAACTAAGCCTCTGTGCAGTTAGTGATTATCACAGGTAAACACAAACACTTGATGGGCTGACACCCTCCGAATGCTGCTGTGATTAATACTTGGACATGTTTGTCATATCATCAATCCAAGTCAAACAGTCCTACCAGCTGGGCAGTGAGGACTGAATCAATAACGCTGTGATCATACTGCGATTACTCTTTATAAAAGGAGTGTTACTTATCAAAGGAAAACATGCTGTGGAGGACTGAACCCTGCTCTTTACTGCTTTCTGTGGAAACTGGTGCAGGTCAAAGGCTGCAGGATGAAACGATGCAGTGATTAATCTGCAACTTAACTTCTGTGTAACTTCACTTTAAGCCTTCGCCTTAAACCCTCATTCAAAGTTAAGTGGTGAGTGCATTTTTACTCGACTTTGCCACAACAAAAGTAGTCAAGAAATAAAAGGAGAAGTTCCTCACCGTCCTGCAGAGCCACGCAGATGATGAACAAAGTCAGAGTCTTGCACACGACTGAAGCCATCGTGAAGTCTTGATGTGTAAAATAACCGGTTTGTTTCCAGGAGATGCACACGACTCCACAGAGGTCCTGAGTGTTGAGGCTGGAGAGCAGCAACAGGTGCTTTGTGTTCACGTCCCTCCAGGAGCCTCTACTTATACACCCCCCCGTGGATGATATCACAGTGGCCCCTCCCACCTCACTGTGAACAACTGTTGTTACACAACTTACTCGCTCACTCTCTACCTGCCCTCCTCCTCCTCCTCCTCCTCCCCCCACAGCAACATTCCTCCACTGACCTTATTATTAACACCGTCACAGACCCAGAAGGCCGAGAGGGCAGGATGTGTCGCACGTCTGACTAATGATTTTCCACTGTCATTGTTTTTGGACGGAGAAGACAGAAGCCTCTGTTCTCTGTGTGGGATATTAGTTTTCATAAAGAACAAATAGGAAATATGGAGGGTTTTTTTCTTTGGAGTCAGAGTGCAAAAGCATTCAGATCATCATGGGAGGAGACAGTGAAGTAGTGGTGATGACAGACCTCTGGCCATTAGTCCTGCATTAGAAACAATCCTCCAGTATTACCAGCACAGTTACAGTATTACAGAGAAGGAGCAGTGTGGTCCCTGTGACTGACACTGAAACACATCTGATATCTCTGCTTTCTGATCTTTGACTTTCACTTCAATAAACACTGAATCATTTCAACTGCTACTGAAGTGAAACTATGCAGGGAAGAAAGTTCAGAGGAAAAACTCCTTGAATCATGGCGACAAGTGATAGATAAGAAATGTGAACTCAGATTTCTGCAGAACTGGAATCCACTGGTTTCATTTTTAATAATAGACTCTATTTTAAAAGCTGGTTTGATTATTCATTGTGTAAAATTAAATGAACCCTCAGATGGATAACTGTCCACTCAGGTCATGTGACTTAATGCCGATGTTCAAAAATAATAAATGCAGTACAATGTTTTCAGGCATAAAATGGAAATACTCAAAAATGAGTACTTCAGAATTGTATGTAAGTCCAGTAACTGAATAAAACAACAATAAAAAAAAGACATGCCCGGGTAACTTATGGTGTATATTGCATTCAGTTGTTTTCGTCACTAATTGAAAAAGTTGAGTTGTCATGGTGATAGTTTCCCAGATCATGTTTCTTTTTTTTCTTCAGGAGTCTGATGAAAAATTAAAATATTTTCAAACCTTTAATTTTCCACTGATGGTCAGTGTATGAACTTATTTTACAGTGCTGTCAAAAAGCAGAGGCTCAGGTTGAGTGTGAATGCAGAGACAATGGTGGAAGTTGATTTACCCAAGCTGGGGTGTGTGTGAGTGTGTGTGTGTGTGTGTGTGTGTGTGTGTTGTAGTGACAACCAATGAACATGAAACAAGGATATGAACTACAGAGAGTGAAACATCAATTAAATGTAAAGGTGTAAAGTACATAGAAATGTGTTTTCCTCTTTTCTGTGTTTAAATGATTGAACTTTCCTTGTTTATTGTATCAAACATTTGATAGAAAGTGATTTATTACAAGTTAAACCAAGACTTTAATTTATAAGAAATATATAAGTGTGTAATCCATGTTATATTTACAGTATTTATATGTACAAATGACATGTTGACTGTGGAGACTTTATGTTTTAATAAAGACTTATTGAAGGTATCTCATCACCTGGTGGTGTTTGCTCAGCTGTGGTGGAAAATATCTCAAATAAATAACAGATATTTATAATCATATAAAAAATGAAGGCCTGTTTCATATATGTTATTTAACACTTGTATATTTATACATAGATTATGACTGATAAATAAAAACACTGGTCTTCTTGTCTGATCACCTGAGTATGACTGAGGTCGTAGATGACAGGAGGTGACATGTGAGGGCCTCTGTTTGCCTCCATGTTTGTTCCTCTGTGGATGAAGCTGGAGGCGGCAGAGGAGGCTTCCTGTGCCACGCCGCTGATACCAGGATGAAGAAGTCAAAGAAAGCTGTCAGCACCCCCCACAGGAAAGTGAGGTCATGGCACCGCCGTCCCACACAGCCACTGCGTGCATGCCGCCCTGACCCTCGTAAAGAGATACACCGCCGCCTGCCACATCAGATTTCTGCCGGCCGCACAAACGCCACGGTGATACCAGTCTGTTCATACACACACTTACAAGCCACATGAGTCATGGATGTGAGCACGGCCTGCGCCGCCGCCCTCAGTCTGCAGAGTTAAATGTGTCAGGCAAACACCCTCAGGTATTCCCTCCTCTTATCAGCCACAGGGTGGATTATATAAGTTAATCCACAGGCGTGTGGCAGCACACACACTGATACAGTGCATCTGATAGCAGGAACCTCTGGGAGGATCAGAGGATTACCATGAACTGGGGCTCAGAAGAAGGTGGTGAGGATGATGATGGGGCTACAGACCCAGGTCTCCAACATGAGGAGAGTAAACATACATGATACAGGATCAGCAGTGAAACTAAAAGACTGTTTACCTACAACTAAACTGTGACTCCTCAGGTTTCTGTGTCTCAGACTCATCCACTCTACATGTTTGTTTACATCAACATATTTACAGAAATACATTCACCACAAAACACAAGAAGCTTCAGTCCACTTTCCAACTGGACTGGGATGAAGGAGGATTTAAAGTCCACCTGAAAGTCCAGGAGTATTTCCAGGAGTGAACTTCTGCATCGTGATGTACTCCTGGCAAAAACATGTTTGGAGCAATTTGATTGGACCATTGGAAATATATTCACTTTAGTATGTGATAATGTAAATTCTCCATTTGCTACATTTAAACCTTTATTTCAATTCTATTTCTATTATTTTATTTTTCTATATTCCTCCTTTGAAATCTTACTCACCTCTTAGTTTTCTCCTGTGCTGAGCTCTGTGCTCCTCTACCTACAAACTTCATTACACTGACACTGTGTCTATGGCTGATTACAACAAACCTTTGAAGCTGAAAACACAATGAAACACCACTGCTAGCTCACTAAAGTTGCTCGACAACACCACCAGAACTACTAACCAACAATACTCTACTCTGTCAGTGTTTTCTGGTGGTTGTTTGACACCTGGACGGATTGATGCTATTGGTTGAAACTGCAACATGGGCATGATGATGAAAGTCATCATGCAAAGTCACATTATTTTTTATTTATATTTAATTTAAAAAATGTGTATTTTTCTTTTAAAATAATTTTTGGCTAACATCATTAAGTAAGTGAACTAACCTGTGAGCGGTGATGTGATCTTAAAGCATAATAAAAATATTTATAACTTCAGGTGGACTGTAAGTGTGATCATGATCATGTGACTCAATCAGGATTCAAGGAGCAATTAAACCTGGTGATTTACACTGTGTCCCTGCTCTGTGTGCTTTGGTTTGTTTGTTTAATCAGCTCCATCCTCTTGGGACCAGCTGCACAACAGACTGATCTAAACCAGATCCAGTTGTTAAAGGACCTGTCGGACACATCTGGCTGCAGATGTTAGGACTGACCTTTACTGTCCCAGCCTGACAGACGGCGTTCAATATGGTTTAGTTTGAAAGTTAAATGTTTTAAATGTCTGTAACCTTCTTATGCACATCAACATATTTAGTTTTCTTCTAATTATTATTATCATGAGTAAATTGTGAGTAACTTCTCCTGGTTGATTTGCAGCCTGTATTGGTCAGGATGACAAAAGAAATGATCTCAGGTGTTTATTCTCCCAGTTTAAAAAAGATTTAATAGAAGAAATAAAACAGTGATGATACAGATGCTAACTTTATTATTGTGTTTGAAATCACGACTGATGCAAAAACACCTTCAGCAGGTATTTCATTTATGTTTCAGTTACAGTTCTGTGGCTGCTTTGACAGATTTTATGTCTTCTTAAAACATTTCACTTTATTTTTGGATACTATGGTAACTCCAAGTTGAACAGCTATCTGTTCTATTAAACCTATTGTTCATTTACTATTTTCATATCCAGCAGCCAGGATCATCATCATCATCATCATCATCATCATCATCATCATCATCATCATCTGGAGTCATGGTTTCTGACTAATAGAAACAATCAAGTCTAACACTCTCCTTTTTGTTTTTTTTTCCATCATCCTCTAAGAAAAGTAACTGTGGTCCATGAACCTGAACTAAAACCTGAGAGACACTAAAATACTTCATTAGTTTGGATTCAAACATCACACAGAGAGATTTGGTTCATAGATCATATGATGATATGATGATGATGTGATCACAGCAGCTTCAAGCTGCCAAAGTGAGATCATGTTCTGGTTCACACTTGTTAGAGCCCGAACCCAAACCAGAGGCAAGGGTCCTAATGAATCTGTACTGTTTGTTTTTCCTTTCTTTCTTTCTTAAATCGAATGCCAAAATTTCACTTCAGACTAAATGTATCTCTTCCCATGTAAGCGGCTTCAAAAGCTAACAGATGACTGAGGAGACTGTGCTGACCAAAATGACTTTGGGGTTTTTTAATTACTCAAATCGTTTGGATTTTATAAGCCCTCAAAGTTGGACTGCTCCTCTGTGTCCTCCACTTCAGCTCCATTGAAATGAATGGGGAAAAAAGACACTCCTGTCACTCTGAGCCCTCCACAGACTAAACTATAAGTCTGACAGCTTTCTAACCCCCGCCGAATTAAAGAGGACAAAAAAACCTACAAGAAAATCATGAGGTGAGGTTTGATCAACTTTAAGGTACTTTTCAGGAGGTTTTCTGAAAAAATGTTCTCCTCCCTCTCCACCGCTCTGCACTCTAGGTCACGTGACCTGCTCAGAGCAGGAGAGCGGTCCCCAATACACACCCATTGTAAACGCTGAGAAACGGCTGAAAACACTCTCAAACTAAAAAACATAGAAAAAACATGTAAATACAACAATTAAAGAACAAAGGCTCGTGACTTTTTTAAAACTTTAATGAAGTTTGTAGCTAAAACTATGTTGACACAGTGGAAGCTCAAACAGGTGTGGGTTTGGCTGCTTTCTCCATTGGATTACATGACAGAAAAAGCTGCACAGAGCAGCATCCTGCTCACTGTGTGCAGACACAGTGAGCAGGATGACAGGCAGAGGTCACAGGTTAATGGGGTCAAAGGTCACACCATCTGTGCTTGCAAATACATGAGTGAATGTTGTTTTTTACTTTTATACATGTTGATCATGGATGAACTTAATTCAATGCCTGATTTCCACTTTCAAGCAGTGACTGCAGGTATGTTCTGTCCTGACTTCACCACAGAAAGAAGGTCCACGCTGTGCTTGGACGGCACCGTGGACCAAGCAGCGGCGGTCGGCTGCGTCTGGGGCGAATTGCTGGGAAATGATGGATGGCCGGGGGGTGAGGGCCCGTCCAATGCTGTAACCTAACATTTACTTTAATTAAATTTAATTAAAACAGTATTTCATTGTTAAATTGACTTACAACACAATACATATTTTAGTTATAGAGTGATTTGATCTTTTAAATATTTAAATGACTCT
>OOFC01037642.1:0-10254 GCA_900323345.1 Pseudochromis fuscus
GAAAACGGAAATGGGGGGTGGCCGGGTTGGAGATTGTTCGTCTGAAAAGCGGGTGGAGGGGGCAGCGGGTAATGCATGGAAAGGAGAGTCCGGGGAGAAAGGAGCTCGCAATTAGAGTCCGTTGAATAGAAACAGGGGTGATCAGCATACGACAAGAGAGCAGGGAGCGGGAGAAAAGGAGTGAGAGATGAAGCAGGAGATTCATTACGGTTGTCATGAAAGCCAGTGTTTCCAGTGGCACTGACATGAATGTCTTTGTTGGGCTTTATGAATCTCAACGTGTGTCACAATCATATCTCTG
Organism: Pseudochromis fuscus; assembly: GCA_900323345.1. Classification (NCBI taxonomy): domain Eukaryota; kingdom Metazoa; phylum Chordata; class Actinopteri; family Pseudochromidae; genus Pseudochromis; species Pseudochromis fuscus. The sequence continues at coordinate 302 of OOFC01037642.1, forward strand.
CAGGCTCTCAGAAATGGACCGCAGGCTGATGGACTCAGGATTAATACCACAACGCTTGCACGCCGCCGCCAGCCTTCAGGATCCCTCTAAATGGTTTCAACATGGTGCACCGAGGTGTCGGGCACGTGCCGAACAGGACTGGTGTTTGGCTTCAAGAGCAACAAAATAAAAGCCAAGCACAATCTGCAGAAGAAGCCGGTGTAGTCAAAGTCCCTAAAAGCGCTTCAGTCCCCCCTTAAATTGTCACTCAGGACTGCGCTACACGCTGCTGCAGTTCACCACGCAGCATCACAAATGACTCTGCCATCAAAGAAAACAGAAGGGGGAAAAAAGACAGAAAGAAAACGCTTGAATTTTTCCAAGTCTTGGTTTTCTACTGTTGCCTACAGTTACTTGTAAATAGCTTTTATCATTTCTCTCTCTACCCTGGAGAGGGAAGGAACAACAAGAGGGAAGGCGAGGCTCTGTCATGTCGTCTACAAGAGATGGAAAAGAGGTAGTCAGAACAATAGGATGGGGAGGAAAGAGATGTGATGATGGTGGTGGTGGTGGTGGTGGTAGGGGGGGGATGAAAACAAAGTGAATGAGGGAAAAAAATGGAGGGGGCTGGTATTTGCATAGCTCCTTGAGACCCGGGAGGAGGCGATGCGAGGTGAAGGCGAACTGGAGTATTTTTAGAGTTGAACTTGCAGAGGAATGTGAGATGTTTATGATTTCTTGAGGCACTTTGTTGCCTCGAACATCTCCTCCGAGGCCGGAGCTCCGGGCATCCGCAACCCCGCCTCACCCTGGTTTTTTATATATATATATTGGAGACTGACAGGCAGGGACTTAGGGATGTTTCACAGCGTGGGCAGACGCTGGGTAGCAGTGGGGAAAAAAAACAAACCCGGAAGAGGGCCATTGATTTCCCTTTTGCTGAATTAGCAACGATCCTCTTGCCATTTTGTTCTATCTTTTGTCTCTTGCTAATGGCATTTTGAGGTTTTATTCGATAAGAGGTTTTATTCGATAAGATTCCCTCCTCATAAGCCCGAGATTGACGTTCAGAAGCTTTTGTTGTAGCTGTGATGCACTTAGCTTTGGCCCATACAACCAAAACATCCCACAGCACTTTGTATTGTGCTGAACGTGATAGACAACATCAGCGAGATGCTTGTCTTTCACTGCTCTGTTTCCCGCGTGTCAATCAACGACCGCTTGTCAGTCCAAGGTCTGCTTTGCGTTGTGTGCTCACATTGATCGCTGGGGTCATTGCCTGTTGCCTCTCTGGGGATTAGCCACATTATTAAAGCTGAATTAATTGATTTTTTTCAGGCACTAGGGGACAGAAGAACTCTATTGATAAATATCAGCTCATGAAGGTGGGATGGCTGTAATCTCAGCTGCTTAGTTATTCATTCAGAGGACATGGAGCAAGCAACCATTTCAACCTATACTTCTCAGTCCAGTATTCACTCACCTATTAGCTCTGTTTTGGTCTGCACCAACTTCTAACGTTTGTAATTGCTAACTTATGCTAACTTATTTAAGTTGTTTTGTTGATTGATTGGCATGCAGTAAGTTTATCAGACATGTTTTGGGTTTTTTTTAGTTGAAAATCAGTTTCTGTTGCCATCAAACAAAGCCTGGTGTTCTCAAAATATTCTCAGCAAAAACAGGTCTGATAAACACACTGTGCACAAACAAACTCAACCTTAACATAAGCTTAACGAACTAGTAAAAGTTCAGAGTTGTTGGAGACCAAAACTAAGCTGAAAGGAGAATGAGTACTTTTAATCTTTTCCATCACATTGCCACTTGTATTGTTCATTTACTTAATAATGTTAATAATTTACAAAATTCTATTTTTTTCAAAGTTCAATCCTTTTTACTTCCTAGTTTTAAACAAAATCACATGACTCAACCATCCACCAACAATCTGTTCACATTACCACCAGAGACAGTGACAGAGAGTCAGTGATGTAAATATGGACGGTGCAACCAGTTGCAGCTGCACCAGGGCCCAGACGCCGTCAGGGGCCCATGAAGGAAGAAAAAAAAAAGCAGCTGTCCTGAATTGACACAGGCCCTGTTAACATGAACAGAAGAGCTTGGGGGGCGGGTCGGTGAGGTAACGCTGAGTGGCTGGTATTGGAGGAGGAAATGATAATTTGTCCAATCACGATACCTCAGTCGTGATGAGTTGCGATGGCGTGAGGTGAGTTGTTTCTCATTTCAGCAAGGAAAAAAAAGCAAGTGGATGAAAACTGACGAGAAAACGTAGCATCACGTTTAGCGTTAGCCTAGCCTCTCCTCAGTGGCTGTGCGTGTGTGTGTCTGTGTGTGTGTGTATGCCTGCGTGTTTCGTGCATGGGGTGCGCTTGTGTTTTGGTAAGGGGTGGAGGCACAACAAAAATATTTGCACCAAGGCCTATACCCATGATGTTACGCTAGTGCAGAGAGTTGTAGCAGCTGTAGTAGTAATCAGTAGTTAGTTGTAACAGTATCATTAGGTAACAAAGTGTAAAGTGTTGATTTGGATTCTGATGTTGGTCGAGTTGTAAATGGATCAATTAGAAACAACTTGTTACAGTGTTGTAGTTTTTACAGATGGTCATTGAACATCACTGGTTGCTAGGTGACCATAAACAGCTGTCTGGTGGGGCAGCTGGATGGTGTTTAGCAGGTAATAAAGGATGTAGGCTGTGCAGCATGTGTAGCGGCTTCTTTTTGGAGACTACGTAATGCTAACACTTACTTGTAATGTTAGCTAGCTAGTTATGGTGTTTACTTGTGTTTTAGTGGTCCAATCAAACTGCTCCATTCATTTTGTCCCAGCTACATATCCTGTTTTTGCTTGTAAAATGTCACAATATGCACATTAAACGCTCTTGTTTCATCTTCTTCTTTATTAAACAAGCTAGCTTTTAAAAAGTTAGGACTTTGTGGAGACCAAAACAGATCTAAAGGGAGAGTAAATATTGGACTTACATTTGCCAGGTGGTCAGAAGCATAGTGTTAAATAATTGCTTCCTCCATGTCCTCTAAATATGCAGCTAAGATTACAGCAATAACAACATCATAAAGTGATAATTAATGGCTGGGCTGTAAATCCGAACTAATGAAACCATGAGCTAAAAGAGGGTTGTGTCTTAGTGAATTTGTCACTTGAAGCGACAGCCTGCAGATTATGCAGCCATTTGATCCACTGTTAAAATGAAAATACCGCCTTGTGGAGCTTTAAATTGTGTCGTTGTTCTAATTAGGAAATTGTACATCAATGTGGAAGATGATCGCACAGAAAAAAGAAAACCCATTTCCAGCTTACAGGCATCAGAGCATCAGTGACAGCGCTGAATTATTGTCTTAATGCTGTCTGACTGAGATCTTCCCCACATTACAGGACCGTGTTACAAGGCTTTGATAGTAACGTTGCTGAGATCAAACCCAGCAGCATGGGAAGCTTCAGAGTGGATTAATGGAGGAAGACATTAATTAGGACACTGTGTTCTTGTGTTCTCCTCCATGTAGTCTCCCTTTTTAAGCTCCCTCTCTTCCTTTCTCACTCTTTATCTCCCTCGCCCTCCTTGCCTTTTTTCCTGACTTTTGATCTTATTAATCTGACAAGTAAAGTGGAGCGCTGGGCTGTGTTTGGTGACGAGTGCTGCTGGTCCCGTATCATCATCTGTGGTTTATTGTGAGGAGTGCTGTTGAGGGCCCCTACGAGGCCGAGTGGTTAGAGAGACCACAGCGAAAATGAGAGGACAGGTCTGACCTCACACGACAAAACAACTGAACTGGTTGTTGGTTGAGATGTTTCAGGTGACGCTTGTTTTCCTCTTTGGTCTGACAAGCAACCTCCGGTGACTGGGTCATCCTGAGAAAAATACCTGCACTGGTCATCCAGTAAAAGTCCAGAGACCAAGTTGTGGATCCTGCGGTTTAAACTTACTTAAATGTAAAGACTTAAGTTTACATTTTTTCTTCTGCCAACAGACAACAACGGTTTTCATTCATAAAAACACTATTTTTCAAATCAAGTAGTTTTAGGTTGATTTTACATCTATAGTTTGGCTAATTTCTGTCAAATCAATGGACAAAAATTGCTGCAATCTGTACTGTTTCAAATGGTAGTAAGTTAAAAGTCCAATAATGGCCCAGGCTATGGGTAACATATAAAAATAAAAGCTGGACCCCAAATACAAGTCTAGAAAAAATACTTTAAGTGGATAAACACCTATAAATATGAAGTTTAATATAAAAAGCCTAATAATATATAGCCTAATATGGATTCCTACCACTTTAATGTATAAAATCAACAGTACAATATTTCCTCAACACTATGGGTGGATCACTACCTGAACCAACTGTAGTTTGTAATAAAGTACCAGGAAATGGCTCTTGTGCCAGCAGATTTTTCAGATTAAAAGACCTGTTAGCTCTGTTCAATTTGAATTTGAAATGTTTACAATAACTTTATATGTACAGCGTATCACATTAACTTTAACAGAGGTGCATAAATTAAACATAGTGTGCGTGCAAATATTTCACAATAAAAGCCTGGTAACTAAATAAAGGGCTTCTGTCTGCTGTAGTACAAGTGGTGGGCTTTTATTTTGTCATGTGATGAGTTTGTATTAACAGCAGTAACTGAAAGAAAGCTTTGTACTAAACTATGATTATTTAAATTCATCAAACATAGGAATTTAAAAATAAAGTCCTGCCTCTAATATAAGCCAGCCTCAAATAGAGGCCTGTTACCTTTTGCAGTTTAAGGTAAATAAAGGCCAGGACCACTATTTGAAGATTTATGGTACATAGTATTACGGCCTTGTTGCGTGTTGAGTTTGTGTTTCCACCTTCTTGTTACAAACAAAGAGCTGTAAGCTTGAGGTCATATGGACTGACAGGTACACAAATAATTCATAATGTATGTATTTTTAGTCGAGACTGCACTGCCCTCGCACGTATATAATGTCGTATATAAACAGTGACAAACAGACAGAAATGAAAAACAGTGTCGTACTACGGTGGATGGTTGCTCACTTTTTACTGGGGGGAACTGTTAAAGTAGATAAATAGGACACACGCTCAACACACTTCTGGTTTGAATCATTTTTCAGCCTCTGATGTATCTGGGAAAATCCCTTCACCCTTTGCTGTTTTTCATAGGTGTTGCCATGGTTACCATTAAGCCTACATATCAGCAAAATAGTGTTGTAACAGCTCACTATCAGCACTTTTAGCATTTAGAGAATGACGTCTCAAACCCTCGCAGTTGGTCTCCATTACTTTCACACCATAATTAGACAATTAAACAGTTTTTAGCTTAAAGCTCAATCGAGACTTTTGTTTACAAGTATTATGGATCCAGCACCAGAGTTTGATTGACACTCCTTTAAATGAGCAGAACTAAACTGGCAGATACACCAGAGTTTGATTGAATTATACGGGTCTGTTGCCTAAATTTAACCATAAAGGTGGCAGGAAAAAAGAGCCTCGAGTTGTCTCTTGGGAATGGACACATACAAATAACCTATTTTGGGGGGAGGTCACAGGACATATAACTGATTGAGTGTAAAGCCTTGTACGTTTTTTTAAAAAACGTCCTTCACTAACCCTCCGAGCTCCTGCCTCATCTCTGCTGCTTTGGGCGACAGCTTCTGCTAAATGCCCTGAAACCTTCACCCACTGCAGCTGGAAACCCCCCCAGCTCCTCCCTTTATTTCTTCCTTCCTACTGCCCTGGCCACCTTGAATCCTCAACTAAGTAGGAAAACCAAGAGGATGGAAAATAAGAAAGAAAACACATCACACTGGACACTGAGGCAGGATGTTAATGCTGTGACCTTCAGTGATGACAGTTCTTTCAAGACAGTGACCTCCAGTGAGGGTGTTTACGTACGGTTAACCAACCAGGTCACTCTGAGAATTCAGGTTATGCAGGTGATCAGGGAACAAGTTTGCATGCACTGCAGTAACGTGGTTTCTAGAAGTCTGAAAGCCAGATATGTCCTCATACAAATGTAAATGTGCAGTAACAGAAAACGCTGCTTCCAAGACTGGACACAACAGTTTCCAACAGCCTGAGAAGATTCTGGTCCTTGACAGTCTTATAGAGGCACACACCTAAGGACTGAGTCATTTGTGGAGGACTCAACAAATTTTCTAATTTCATCCCATAGATTCTTATCATAGACTTTGTATACAAATGTATGAAGCACTAGATGCTGGCTTCAATTAACTTCAATTTAAAAATCCTCATTTTTAATCCTGAAATACTCAGTAAATACATTTTTTCCACAAGTCATTCTGATGTCATTAGATAAAGTTAACTCTTCTTCTCAGTGATCTGGTCCATCTGAAAATCATTTATCATTAAGGAGATAATACATTTACACAATTTCCCCTCGTAGATCAATAAAGTATCTGATTCCGATATTAGGCTTCAAAAAGAGGAAGATTTAGGGCGGTGTTAACTTTATCAACAGGTTCGGTTTCCAGGGAGACCAGTGCTGAAGTCGAGTCTCATACACATTGGGCAGTGTCCTTGGGTTCAAAGGTTAGACCCGCCTCCTCACTTGTTCCCTCATATCCATATATGGTCACTTCTGGCTGCAAACAACCAACATGGCCACGTTCACCTGTCAAACTCCTGACTTCAAAACACAAGTCCACAAACCAACATCATGTTAACTTCATCCATTGTATATCCAGTCAGTGGTTCTTATAGATCTATCATTGTTGTGCAGTGGTATATATGTATATTGCAAATTACCTTGGTTACAACTTATTTTTACCTGATACAACACATACTGTAGAGCTTGTAGAGTACTGTTGAGTTTGTAATGCAGCGCTCCTTTACTTATTCAGTTCAAGTATTTCTTTCTACACAGGTTTTCTTCTTCTATACAAACTCTCATTAATAAAAAAAGGATTTGATATGGCACATACTGGGGATACAATTAATCCAAAACAACAGTGGTTGTGTCTATGGTAGCATATATGTCTGTATAATGTTCTCCAAAGGTCTTTACATTACAGTGAGATTAGCAGTGGGATTACAGTGAGAGCAGCTCTGCCTGATTGTGATGTTTTTAACGTTATGTTACACAGACATTTGTTTTATTTCCACGGTTCAACCATTTTCACTCCAGATCTGTCGTCCCGTGAACTTTTACATGACAAACCTTTTGCTCACCATTCTTGTGTCTGTTCATCATTTCCACGGCAACCCTGTCGCAAATATTGAACATGTTTATAATAATCTCTGTGAGAGCGTCTGGGCCTAAACAAATAACATTCGAGTCCTTACATGGCACAAACCTAACGAGTTTATCTACGGACTGCAAACACCGACTGAGCCCAGCGGGAACGAAGCCGGTCCAACTGGACTCAAACAACCGTCCCCTCCAAAGTCCTTTCATATTCATCTTAAAAATCGTGTGTTCCCGGCTTTATTTAGATTTCTGTAGGTGACTGTGGGAGGTGGACTTCAGGCCAGTGTATTTTAAATCAAGAACGCATCACTCTATGTAATGATCTTTCCTTTTATCCACCCACTTTTTTCCCTGTCTGCACTCTTTTGTCGCACATACATGAGTGTACATGACAGAGAAATCTCTATTCGCTCTATGAGAAAACCTACCTGGGGAAATCAGATTTCTCTCATCGCGATTACAGAAACCACGTTTCTCATTTACACTGTCATTGAGAAATTGCTCAGTAGAAAAACGATAATTGAAACCTGGGAACTGTAGTGCATGTAAAGGCAGTTACAGTGTAGACACCATTCATTTTATTTAAACTGAGTTAAAGGAAAACTGCTTTGAAATCCCATGGTATGAATAGAGCAATCTGCCTGTAGGCATGTGAGGTTGCTTGCTAAATATTTTGGCACATTTGGGTAAAAAATATGACTTCGAAAACTATCTCAGGCGTAAAGTTAAACAGAGAAGAAGTAAAATATGTTGCATGAGTAGTTTGAAAACTTTCTCCTGATGCTTGGTGTATAGTTTCACCATGAAACTGGGCTGCTGTTGGGATCCATTTTAACTGCTGTAAACATGAGTACAAACATTTTCAGAGCTGCCATTAAATCAGGCAAGGTGTTAGAATTAAAATGTTTTCATGCTGTATAATTTCTCTCTCAGTGATAACAGAAACAACGTCCTGGACAGCCGTGCGACTCGAAAACAAGCACCTGGTGCTTTCAGATTATGTTTGTTAGAAAAGCAAACACAGTTTTTATCATTTCTACAAGTTATTAACATAAAAAGAAAGCAATGCTGTAATTTCATGCTTTTTTAAAGGAGCACTTACGCCATAAATATTACGATTTCTCAGAATAATGAGCCACAACTTTGGGTTCATTTCCCTTGGAAGCTGAAGCATCTTGGATTGAACACCATGGCTCAACAGAGGAGGGAGATCTACATTAGTTCAAACCTCTGAAGCTCTGCTGTACATCTGCTTCTGAACATTTTTTTAGAAAGAAGAGATTACAGCTAATAAATTCAGATAAAGCTAACATGTCATCACCCGTTGGTTTGTGGACTCACATATTGAAGCCAGGAGCGGCCATGTTGGTTTTTGGAACCATAAGTGACCATATTTGGACATGAAGGGAGGAGTGAGGAGGCAGGTCTGACCCATGAACTGGAAGACACTGTCTACTGTGCCTGTGAATGAGCCTCTAAACCACCTATCAATCACTGGAGGCCAGAGCTGTCAATCAAACCTTAACCTTTCCTCCTCCCTCATCTCATTAATGAAGAAATGATTTTCAGATGAACCACCAGCTCTCTGAGAAGAAGAGTTAACTTTGACATGCTACTGATGTGATGTATCTCAGGATTGAAAATGAGGATTTTTGAATTGAAGTCACTTGGAGGCAGCCTCTAGTGGCCGTTGGTGGTATTACAGTTTTTTGAACTTCTGCTCTGGCCCGGTTGCTGTATCCATACACCGTCTATGAATGCTAGAAAGTTATAATGGTGTAAGTGAGCATCATGGGGTCTGTACTTTCTTATTCCTGTGTTTGTTTGTTTGTCCATCTGTTAGCTACATTACAGGAGAACATTTCAAGATGCTGTTGCTATGTGACCACCAGAGGGCAGCAGTGTTCCATCTATAGCAGGGATTCCCAAACTGTGGTGCGCAAGCTGTCACTAGGTGGTGCGCGACATGAAAAGAGTAATGGCGGCCCATGCAGAATTTATTAAAAACAGGTAAATTGTCAGGGGTGAAATCAAAAGTTAAGAAGAGTAATGATAGAGAAAGAGGAAGAAGAGAGGCAAGAGAAACAGAGAGCTGCGTTGGAATGAACCATGGGTTTCTGTGTAACATTATCACAGATATGCGCATACAGCAAGGAGGCAGAAGCAGGACATTGTCGAGTTGAGTGGAGTAGGTACTATGTAATGGGAAAGCACCAATTGTTTACAAGCGGAGTCAAGCAGCAAAAGCAAATGACAAGGAGTTGTGCTGTTAACTGCAGAAACCGGCAAAAGAATGGATGGAAATTGTAGAATATCTCGAGAGGATTTCATCAGTTTGCTAAAAGAAGAAGATGATGGCTCCAGGTCAATATAAGGGCGGATTGGGGTCCCGAAAGTCCGAAACGTGGTAAGAGTCTGTGCAGCGTCCACTTCGTGTCTGGTATGTTTGTGTTTGCCAACATGAGCTGGATAATGTGTGAGCTTGAGCCTGCCATGCATGTGCAGTTAGCGGTTAGGATGTGCCCAAGATCCCTGTGCACGTCCACCCAGGCATCAGAAGGTTTTGTCTTTAGTCTCTGTTGTGTACCCCTTTTCCACCGAACGGGTTCCAGTGCTAGTTGGGGGCCAGTTCCTGACTTTGACGTCTGTTGTGTTACCACCGCCGCGAGAACCGGCCCCAGCTGCTAAAACTGGGGCAAAGTCTGGCCCCACTTCCCCACCAAAGTGGCGACTACGCCAGGAGCTGGTGGAG
>OOFC01037643.1:6103-37656 GCA_900323345.1 Pseudochromis fuscus
ACTACAACCTGAAATGTAACAACTGCTCGATAATGTAACAAGATGCTGAGTCCAAAAAGTAAAAACTTCTTACATTTTAAAAATTCCGGACGTTGTTACATTTCAGGTCATTGTTACATATCGGGCTCTAACACTTCATCATTGAGACAAAGCAGCAGATATAAACATTAGTTTGTCAAAAACTGAATAAAGAGAAAATCTGGTGGTTACAAAACAAAGTAACATTTCTTTATCTGACTGTTCTCATATTTCTCTACATTTTACTGCCTTCGATGAACCGTCCATTTCACATGTTTATTTACATCTCGTTATATTTTCCACTCTGGACTCTCCACAGTGTCTCTGTTCTGACTGGTTTTATACCTCCTTCCTTTTTTCACTTTTCATGTCTCGCTCAGACCCACCCTGTCTACTGTCAACACAAAAACCCATCTGCTCCTCACACCTCCAACAACAACAGCTTCTGATCTGTGTCGTGCTGTGGTGGACGCTCCCACGTCTGCACTGTACAGCAGCAGCACAGTGCAGGTTGCTTTAAACTCAACTTCCTCATTTGGTTTCGAGGTTTTTACATAGACAGAAATAGGCAGGGTTGTGTTTTGTTTTGTTTTGAGGTTTGTTACAAAGTCCTTTACAGAAAACAGGCAACACAACACACTCATCTGTTAAGGTTTGTGTCTCTTTAAGGCTCTTATGTTCAATTGTTGGGTTGTAATCTTGTGTAATTATTAATTCTTAAACTGTCATGTTTTGCTTATCGTAGCTTTGGAAACCACCTCGCCCCCAAACCCTCCCACCATCAGGTCAGTGGAACATGTGTGAAACCCACAGACTGTTTATAGAAATGCACAGATGAAGCAACTGGGTCTTAAAAATTAGACCGATGCAGAAGTGCAAAAAAGTGCTGGCTCCAAAAAAACCCCAAAAAACTCCAAGTCAGTTAAAAAAAAAATAAAAGGTCATTAGGCTGAGAGAAGAGGAGGATTTAGGGGCGTGGTTAGTTTGATTGACAGCTCCGGTCTCCAATAACCTTGAAATCAAACCTCACACACTTTGGGCAGTGACCTCAGGTTGAACCATCAAACCTGCCTCCTCACCAGAGGTGGGTAGTAACCAGTTACATTTGCTCTGTTACAGTTACTTGAGTAACTTTTTGAAAAAAATGTACTTCTGAGACTAGTTTTACGGCACAATACTTTTTACTTTTACTTGAGTAGATGCGTGAAGAAGAAACAATACTACACTATTACACTTTTATTTAGATGTACAGTGGTACCTTGACTTACGAGTGCACCATCTTGCTAGTTTTGCCGATACGCTATCCGCCGCTAGTTGGCGCAACATCCACCCAGCATCCAGTGTCTCACTTGTTCACTTTACCTGTGTTACAAGCCTGTACCTTTAAGGAGGTGGATTGTGGGTAATCCCTGAGTGACATATGAGGAAGTGGGGATTTTGTTTTGTAGTTTTGTAGTTGAATAATTTGCGTTAAGAACTTAATCACGGAACAAATTTCATGGTAGCACTGTACCAGAATTTGCTCATTATTCATATTTTTGTCTGACTGATTACACATTTTAACAAGTAACAACAGTTACTCAGTACTTGAGTAGTCTTTTCACCAAATACTTTTTTACTCATAACCTACTTGAGTGATGTTTTTTGGATGACTACTTCTTACTTCTACTTGACTAATAGTATTTTGAAGTAGCACTACTCTTACTTAAGTACAATTAACCTCTGCTCCTTACTCCTCCCTTCATATCCAAATATGGTCATTTCTGGCTCCAAAACAACCAACATGGCCACGATCAAACACTAAACTCCTGCCTTCAAAATGTAAGTCCACAAACCATTCCTCTACCACATCGTGATTGGTTACGTGAGAGCTGGCGTTTGACCTTCATCAGCAAATTCGACAGATCTCCAAACAGAAATGCACTAAAACAATCCAGAGAAGCTGTTACGTGGACGCTGTCAGTTCGTATCAACACCAGACACCAGAACCGGCGCTGACCTCTTGGTGATGCGTGCGGGCTGCTGCAGAACCCGGTCCAGCTCCAGGCCTTCGCTGTCCAGCAGCCGCCTCAGGGCGATGTCAGCCAGCTGACCTACGACCCCGAAGGTCTCGTCCAGGTTCAGGAACATGGAGAACTCCCTTTGCCTTTGCCGCGTGTTCACCCGGATCGCCTCCGTCATCAAACCGGTGGAGACCCGCTCCAACCGTGTCACCTCCGCCCAGGGAATCACAAACTTCACTGGAGAGAAGAAAGAGAATAAAATATCTGTGAGTGGCGGCATGTTACAGGAGCTGTGAACTACCATTACCATGACATTATTTTACTTATTGATGCCAGTGGCAGTATCCTTGGGTACAACTAATTGGCTTCGTATTTAGTCTTTTGGTTCCTTTGCTTTGAAAATCAGAGCCCTCACTTTGGTGTACAGACCTTCCTTGCCCAGCAGGAAGGAGTAGAAGGCCATGTGGTTGATGCTGAGGTAGAGGAAGCCCTGCCGAGGCACCCGGCCCTTCCAGCAGCAGCAGGAGTAGTACGTCACCAGCTTCTCCGACGTCGGGAGGCCGAAGTGCAGCTCGAACTTCCGGAGCGCCTCCCTGAACTTCTCCGGATCCTCCTCCTGGGCCGCCTGGCGACCTCGAACCTCCTCTGCGATGAGGCCCTGCAGCAGAGGACAGAACTTTACATGGACCTGCACCAGCAAGAAGTAAGGGTTTCATTTGTGAGGTAGACATTTTTTCTTCTCAGACCTTGACTTTTCCTTTGACAAAGCTGGCAACATCCTCCTTGTTCTCAAACACAGACAGAGAGTGAAGCAGGTTGTGGACCAGCCAATCCCAGTGCTTGTTCACCTCCTCTATGGCGGCTCCTGATGAAGACCGAACAGGGAGAGGATTTACCAGATGGGAGTCAGCTGAGGACTCACAATTAAAAAAATAAAGACATCTTCGAAGGTGGAGGCGTGACGGATCAGCTCACCGCTGGCGATGACCCAGCTGATCTGGGAGCCGGGAACCTGGAGGAGGATGCGGAAGGGTGTGACCCTGGCATTGGAGTCCAGCACAGTGTCCAGCGCCCCGACCAGGAGGCCTGCAGAGAGATGGAAATGATTGGTAAAATCTCCCTGAGGAAGTTATATTTTACTGGCTGTGTTAAAACCATCATTTGAGGTGAACCGTCGGCTAGTTTGTGTGCTCAGATTCCCACTGGAGTAAGATGCTCCACACGCTGCCTGGACTCTGTACAACTCAGCAGGAGTAGATACAAATATCACTTTTACCATTTCTGATGTTGATGATAGTCATTTACCATAATCTTCTAAACTTATCTATAAGCTAATTTAACCCCAACTACTATAAAATATAACCCTCCTACATGAAACTGTATAGATGATGAAGCCACCTGTTGGTTTGTGGTCACGTGGCCATGTTGGTTGCTTAGAGCCAGACCAGACCTATTGTTGTGAATTGTTTGTTCATTAGTAACAAAACACATAAGTTAAATGAGGTGCAAACAATTATTAAAACTGAATATTGACGTTATTTACAGTTTAAAACCCGCTAACTGTGATTTAATGGATATTTCCTGTTTGACAGGAAGTGCTTTTATTTTGAAGTTCACACATGAGTCAGCGATGTTGCTAGCTTGATGTTGTGCGAAGCAGCGGCAAGAAGTCCACGATTTGCCGTCTTTTCCTTTCTGTAAATATGAATATGAGTAGTATAAACAGTCTATTCACGAAGCAGATAAATATAATTTTTCAGTCCCTCTTTGTGTGCCTGGTAGGTAAAGGGGAGGTGAAGAGTTCACACACAGACAGCAACATTTCACAGCTGCAGGACAGAAATACACCAACAGGCCTGAGGGAGACAACTTCCTTTATCACCAACAGCACAACTACATTAGCTTTGGATTTCTGGGGACACACCTGATCAGTTTGATTGCGTGTTTTCACTCTGTCCATTTTAATTGTGGTATTTGTGAGCACAATTATTGTACACACAAATGAGGATTTCGTTGATTTAATTGCACTAAATGTCTTAAATGAAGATGAAACTGCTGATCAGCTGCATGTGATGTCAAAAGTGTTTCAACATGGAGGCTTTTCTGTCAACGTACAGATTTAAATGTGTCAAACAGCCATTTAAAAGAAAGACCAATCCAACCTTATCATGAGTGAGATGAGTCTCATTTAAAAACAGAAGGAACTCAGTTTGTAATGAGGCACTTAAACTAAAACTGTTTAGTTTCAAAACTAAAAATCCACCAGGAAATCTGTTCAGATGACGCTCCTGAGTCAATCTCTGAAGCTGCAATTAACCCCACAGATGTTCAGAAAATTAAAACAGTCCCCACAACACAGATAAACTTAAATAACCTCGTGTATTTCAATCAAACAGAGACAGAAAAGAAGCTCTCGGAGGGTCACACACAAACTGTCATTAGATTTCCATCGTCCTGAACCACAGCTAAGTGACATCATGCTTTTCTAATTAGAGTCCAATTAAAACACAGAGGACCCAGTGTATTCCCAGTTAAAGCCCAGAAACCATTATTCAGTGAAACTTTAACCCTCAAAGTTAATTTAAAGGTTCAACTTTATGAAATCAATCATTTTCGAAGCTGCCAGTAAAATGTCCAATAAAAAAATATCTTGATTTACTGACTTAGGTCAAAGTGAGTATGTTTGAGATTATAACCCTGGTTTATTTTAATCTGACAAAGCATTGAGCTTTCTGCAACCTAAAAAATACTGAGCTGTTTTAACCCAGAACTGGTTAAATATTGAACTAACTACATGCTGGGTTAATCAAACCCAGTAAGATTGGTATAAAAACATGAAAACAAGGAGTAAAATCAATGAAATGTTGGGTAAACAACAAAATACTGAGGAAAAAAACAACTAAATATTGGGTAAAACCAATAAAATGTTGGATGAGTCATGAGTAAAAACAACAATATACCAGGTTAAATCAATGAAATGTTGGGTAAACAAATGATGCTGGGTAAAATCAAGTTAATTAATATAACCCAACATGCAGTTAGTCCGATATTCATCCAGGTCTGAGTTAAAACAACCCAACATTTTTTAGAGTGTGCAGCAGCAGCAGCATTATCAGGCAGATCAGCTCAGCACTAACAGCTGAGAACAACCTCACATTTCAAAGTTATGACTGAGCGAGATGAGGGCAGTCGGATCTTTATCTGTGTGTTTACCTTCACTGGAATGGTACACACACACACACACACACATGAAAATCTACACCATGAGATACAAGGCACAGAATCAGCTCGCTCACACACTGGAGGCTGAGTGTCTAATTTAACGCTTCAGGGTTGTCGGTCTATAAAACCTGCTGTGAAACAGACTCGCTCCAGCGTGTCCTCAGACTGGGATTCACCGCAGACCTTTACAGTCTAGTGAGAGCTGAGCTGCTGCTCAGGACGTATTCCTCGTCAGGGAAATGCTGTGTTTCTTCCAGCATAAAGGTTTATTTGTCACACAGTTCACCTCCAGTTCCCTCAGTTGTGCTCCAGCCTGTGTTGGTGGATCCCACGGCAGGTGGAGATAAGTCTCCTCCAGCCGACAGCTCTGGCTCTCACACAATCATAAACCACATCTTAGACTCCACGTCGACCCGCCTGAGGCTGCAAAGCCGGCAGCCTGGCAACACAAAACCATCCGTCTGTCACCACAAAACCCAGAAAAGGCTTCACACTAAAAAACAATAAAAGAGGAATCATGGTGATGGTCACACTGCAGCAGAGGAGACAGGGAGGCTGCAGACGACCTTTATGGGTCCTGGAGGAAAGTTACACACAGATCTGCTTTCACATCCACGACACTGTAACGTCTGTTTGTCCCTGAAGGCATCAAAACGAATCATCTGTACACAGTCTGTCTGGGTTGTTTTTAATCCAGAAATAGATGAATATTTGACTAAATACATGTTGGTTTTGTTGCTTATACCTCAACATTTTTTAATTTCTACCCAATGTTTTGTTGTTTTTACCCAGTATTTTGTTTTTACTTAACAATTTGTTCATCTTAGCCACATTTTTTTCATTTCTACCCAACATTTTATTGTTTTTTTCCAGTATTTTCTTGTTTTCTTACCAACATTTCATAGTTTCACTGAACGTTTTAGTGTTTATTCCCCACATTTCATTGTATTTACCCAATATTTTGTCATTTTTACCCATTTTATTGTCTTTAGACCTGTCTTACTGGATTAAATTCAGTTTCAAATATTTTTATTGGGAAGAGAAAAACAGGTCCAGCACAAATGTAACAAATTGTGAATTGAGAATTACAAGACGATCACATGAAGTTTAAAAGCGCAGGCAGATAATAAACTGAACTTCCTCAAATAAATAACATAGTAACAATAAAAAAATCTGGATTAAATCACTGGGTTAAAACAACTCAGCATTGTTTAGTTGTTGGATTAAATGAAAACTAACTGGTCACATGCAGAAACATTAGATGAAGTTATAGAGAAAGGTTAGAAATAAAACCTCGACACTGGTATGAACAGACTGATCGGCTGCAGATGTTTCGCTGCCCAGCCCTTCTCAGAAATCCTGCTGGAAGTATGTCATCACTGGTGTGATAGAGGCTGAGTGTGTGTTTCACAGCTTTGAGGCAACACTGATACTGACTTCAGCAGACACCTCTGATCTGTGTTGTTCTTGCTTTTGTTTCCACCTGAGCAGCAGAAATACCGAAGTGAAGGTCATTTAATTAGTTAATGTTAAACGACGTGACAACAGCACTTGACCCTTCACCCCTGTCGCCATGGGAACAGAGGGAACAAACA
Source organism: Pseudochromis fuscus (assembly GCA_900323345.1). Taxonomy (NCBI): domain Eukaryota; kingdom Metazoa; phylum Chordata; class Actinopteri; family Pseudochromidae; genus Pseudochromis; species Pseudochromis fuscus. Next base: position 12,942 of record OOFC01037643.1, read on the forward strand.
CAAACACAGAGCCAGGAAATTCCTACTATTCTATTTTATGAGAAGAGCTGTGGCCTGGTTTCTCCACGAGGAAGAAGGAAGAGCAAAAAGGAGGCGACGCATGAACTGTTTGCCTGGTTTCATGGAGTCTGAATGTCACTCATCGCATAAGAAAACTATTGTACAGACGACTTCGAGTGTGTCAGTGAAAATCCTGCAGCACAGACACAACACACAGAGGAAGCCACAGAGAGGAAACAGCAAACAACAGGACGCAGTGTAAGACCCGGCGGTGGGAAGAGTCGGACGAGCCGCAGCTGCAACGAGCACATGTTCAGAAATACTGTACGTCCAAAGTTAGCAAACTACTATAACTCTGCAGAGACCTGTAGACCTGAATCCTCTAACAGCAGATCCAGGAATCATAGACGCCAGCATCATCATCATCATTTATTTTGTATATTTGTTGGCAAGAAGATTGATATTACAGAAACAGAAAGCTGCCCGTACACACTTAAATCTAAGGAGGGATGTACTCAAGCACCTTGAACTAGAAAAAATAAAATTCTCTCTGAAAAACCAGGAAGAGAAATTTTGGAAAATCTGGCAACTTGTTGTAGATCAATTATGAATAAAGACCCTTTAACCTTACTCAAATCGAATTAGGTTCTCTGGAGCACACCACCCCCCTCCCCTAAATATACTAAATAAAATATACACTAAATATATATTAGTGCTGTCAAACAATTACAATTTTTAATCAGATTAATTAGAGGGTCACTGTGGATTAATTTCGATTAATCGCAATTAAATATCATTACTATTTTAATCTATATTAATCGCATTTCATTTTGCATGAGGGTGGTTTGTCGCAAGCTAGGTGATGCATTAGCTGAAGTGCTAGCAGTATGTGCTAATGCATGCTTCATGTTAATGTGGTGTTTAAAGCAGTGAAAAGAAAACTTCTTCCTGCAGAGAGTCAGTCACTATTCTGTCTTGATTTTTTTGTCCTCAGATTTCCTACAGAGAGGACCAACCTGCTGTTTAGCATTTTTATTGGTTGGTTCTGCTTCCTGTCACCACAGGATCAACTTCCTGTTGGTGCAGGTGTAACGAAAACTCCACTTGGACAAACTGCCTGAAATGTGTTGCCAGAGACGTTCAGAGTCACTCTGTGCTGCAGATGGATTAATTGTGTTAAAATTATAAATCAGATTAATCATGATGATGGATTAATCTGTGTTAATTCATTCATTTTGACAGCCCCAATATATATTATCATTATAATTATCATTTTTTTATACATACATATTTCTGTTGGTTTCTGTCTGCACTGTTGTCTTAACTGACTTTAACATTGTTTCTTTATTTTTGTGTAGCCATGTACATGTGTAAATTTGTGTATGTTTGTGAGAATGTGTTTCAGTTAAACTAAAATGTTGGAAAAAAGCAATAAACACAGTTTAAAAAACAAAAAAATACTGTACGTCATCACAAAATACTCCGAACCTCAGATTGTTGAATTGAAGTCAAGAGGTTTGGTTTTTTTTTTTTTTTTTTAGAACCAACACCTAGTGGCTGTCGGGTGTACTGCACTTTTTTGTCGCCTCACTTGCTCTGAACAGTCTATGGCAGGGGTGTCAAACTGGTGCCATGGAGGCCGAGACCCTGCAGGTTTTCTTTCCAACCATCTCTCCAGCAGCTGATCTCACTGATGAGCTCCTTCCCTCAAACTTAAGGAGGTGTTCATGATTAAAATCACCTGCTTTAGTGACCGGTTGGAAAGAAAACCTGCAGGGTCTCGGCTCCTCCATGGCACGAGTCTGACACCCCTGGTCTATGGCCTCACACGACAAAATCCCACAACAGGACAAAACCTGCTGTTCTCCTGCAGGAAGTTACAGCAGGAGGTCAGTTTTTCAGACGCACCGTAGATTCGACTGACCTTTGTTTGAGGATTTATACAAAATACATACAAGTCCAACTAAAGACACATCAAAGACTGACATGAACAATGATGTTTACAGCACTATAATCTCAGGAAGGATCCAAAAACAAACTCCTCACAGTTTTTAATAGAGCTGCATGATTTTAGTCTATTTCAGTCTGTTGCTACAGCTCAAAGGAAAACCAGAGTACATAGAAATGGACGAAGCAACTGGGTCTCAAAAATGACGCAAATGCAGAAGTGCAAAAAAAAAGTGCAATAGTGAATATTTCTATTCTTGTTTTGTACAATCAACAGGCCAAAATCCAAACATTTATAAAGATATAAAGGCAAGAAAGGAGGCAAATCCTCACGTGAGAAGAAACAAATAGTTAACACAAAGGAAATTAAAGGAAAAGAAAGCCCACTGTGAAAAAAGTCTGCATGACGGATGATGACATCATGGGATTGTTTGAAAATAGAGAGCTCATACAACCAGGATATCCATCTCTGAAAGTGGGAATTCCCCCATCATCACATCACATCACAGACAAACTGTTTCTGTGATATAAAGTTCACACAGTCCAGACGAAAAGTAGAGTTTGCACAGTTTCATGGAGGCTGCCATTTTACATGAGCCCATGTGATGAAGGAGCATTTCAACCAACCAGAAATAGTCTACTATGTTACTGATTGGTGGGAATGTTCTGACATCATATGGGCTCAGCAGCTACTGAGGAGAGCAGGTACTAGGAAAGTGGTACCAGGTGCTTCTTCCTAATGGGAAACCAAACAATCTGAGTCAACCTGGTGTCATGTGACTGCATCACGGCAGCTCAGCAGCAGGACTGTGACACATCAACACTCACATGCCTAAAATGTTTCTGATGGACTCTTACAGCTTCAACCTCTGCATGTGTTTATGTGAACTGTTCCTTTAAACTGAAGACAAGCAAAACCAAGTAGTTCAATCACAGCTTCTTTGGTGATTTGTTGGATTATTTAATCTCTGGAGACACGTCAGCCGCAGCGATCAACACTGTATCTGTACTTTACTGAAGTCATTTTGGTTGTGTGTACTTTTCACTTTTCCTCCACTACATAAAAACAAATACTCCTACTTCCTACTCTGCTACATTTCTATAGCTACAGACACACTGCTGCTTGTTTGTTTATCTGTGTATTTATTATTTTCTGGTGTGGTTAGCAGCATCATCTGAAGCATTTGTAATTAAAACAACAGTCTGAGCCATTATTGCATTAAACTAAATGTACATGCAGTCAGCTCTTGGTGAGATTACAGACCACACCACACCATGCTCCAGAAATACTTTTTAATCCTTTAAGTAAATTTTATAGCAAGTAATTGACTTTTACTTGAGTAAAAAAGGTTGATGTGATACATATTTGTCTGTATAATTGTAGTTTTACTTAAGTGTGTGAATACTTTCTCCACCACTGCTCTCCATGCCCATACATCCAAACTTTTATTTGCTCTGATTTTACATCACAGAGAGTGAACCACAGCTAATGCCAACAGCCTGAAAACCAGTTTGAATCCCCCAGTATAAACGCCTGTCATGTAGTTTTAGCCTCAGGCCATCAGTTGCCTCACAGACTCTCACTGTGTGGATCAGGAGGTTTTCCCCTGAACCCTGTGACTCCATTAATCCACTTTCTCTGTGGACTCCTTCCTTCTCTCTTTCTGAGATACCTGTGTTGGCCACGCCCCCTTGTTTACCTGCCAGCTGCTTCTTTTTGTTGTTGTTGTTGTTTTCTTCCCAGCTGACTGTCACTGCCCCCCCTCCACAGTTGTTTACCTGTGGTTCTGCCCTACGTGGCCCTCTGCTGTGCTTGTTGTCTCGTTGTTGTTTACCTGTGATCCTGCTGGTCCTCTCTCCGTGGCCTCTCCTCCTCTGCAGGAGGAAGAAGTCGTTGCTCCTCTCGGTCACCCACAGCTTCAGAGCGTTTTTCAGGAGCACCTCCTCCGGGTTCAGCCACATTTCTTCCAGCAGGGAGGGACCGGGGGAGGGAGCAGCTCCTCCGCCGTCTCGGTCTCTCTCTCTCCGGGGTAGTGGAAAGTTTCTCCGCCCGTCCTCCGGCTCTGGAGCGGCCCCGATCGATCAGCACAGCCCCGGGTGTTCGGGTGTATCCATGATCCTGCGCTCCCCACAGCTGCAGGCTCCGGACTTCCTCACGTCTGATCCCTCACGCCCGATCTGCAGCAGCTGTACACACCACACACAGATCGTCTATGGTGGAGGACGAGCCACTCCGCAGCAGAATCTAGAGAAGTGAAGAGAATAAATCTTGTGCAAACATTTTGGAAACGGGAGGAATAGACAATAGAAGATAAGAAAATACACACAGAAAGAAACGAAACGGAAAAATGCACATTAAGTACAAAAGATAGAAAATAAACACACCTCCTGAAATGTAAAAGGCAGATTTCACAGTATGAAAATAGACTAAATATGTAAAAAATAATATGTGCAGTAGTCTGTGAACCCTGGGAAATACATTTACATTTAGAAAAAAATTGCCGTTTATTATTGTAGTGGTGGTCATAGACTGTATATAGGAATTATATATGTAAAAAATAAATCATAGAAATGTGTTTCATATAGCCTATATATTGTGTTGAGGACATTTATGAGGACACATATATATGGTTTCAATAAATAATACAACAGTTTAAAACAAAAAATATTTTTGTGGCAAATATTTACTAAGTCATGTATTTTGTCATGTCTCACTCATGTCTGTATTTTACAACATATCTTTCTTAAATGTTTAGAAATAAATTGCAAAATGTTTTCTTAATGTGGATAAAATATAATGATAACTATATTAGACAATATAAAAATATTAATTACTGAGATATGAGGTGTGAAGTTATAATTATTTTTTATTTCTTTTTTTTGTTTTAAATATCTGGCTTTTTGCGTTTTGTTTTGATCATAAAAGAGAAGAAGATGAAACTTTCTTAATCCCACACAATTCATCAGTCACAGCAGCCACAGGCAGCACAGTCACAGGCACAAAGTATCCTACAAGGTGCAAAATAGAAAAAATGAAGAGAGATAGAGAAGAAAGGATTAAAATATTAGACATATACAAAAATATAGATTTAACAAAATGTACCTAAAGACAAACAGACACTCATACATGTATAAATGTGCATACAGAAGTATGTGCAGTTTTTACTTATACATGTATAAATATCCTACTATTTAGTGCAAGTTACATGAGTGTTGAAGATAACTTTTCCCCCAAGAATAACATCTTAAATATACCGTAAAACCTTTAATTTAAGCCTGTACAATAGAACAGAATAGAATAGAATAGAATAGAATAGAATAGAATAGATTAGAACAGAATATACTTTATTTATTCCTATGGGGGAAATTCAAGGTATTCAACGGCTGACATAAAATCCACAATAACGACAATCACAGCAACACAAAAAGTACAAAATAAATATATGTGAAAGTTGGAATAGAAAAAATAAAAATGATATGAATGACAGAGAAATCATTAAGGCATCCATATTGTTGCGAAATATTATTATTTATTATTGCAAGTCTTTCATATTTGACGTTTAAACAAATTTAAATCCAGGATATAGGTTTATACGGGAGTGATTGACAAAATTAATCAAAAGCAACTTCCTAAAACAGTTTGAAGATAGTAACTGAGACCTAAAACTTCATATTTGTGATGAGTGTGTGGCTCCTTAAATAAAGCTACAGAGTGAGACCTCTTCATTTTATTTTTTCCCTTCCGCATTTCACCAACTTTCCCTTCCGCCAGTTCCGGTTGAGCCACCAGCTGTCCTGTGATTGGCTGTTCCAGTAACACGGTGTACAGGTCAGCCCTTCTCTGATTGGTTGTTCCACTGATACAGTGTTCAGGTGCTCAGCGCCACAGCTGTCAGTCAAAGCTTCAATGTATGAATGAAGTAGTAGAGATGAGGCCTGGAGCACACACAAGCCTGAAGTCTCTGCTTATATTTTACTGTGTGTTCTGATCTTATAGAGAAATTGTCAATAAAGAAATCTTGAATCTTGAATTTTATATTTTACAGCCTTTAGCTGATGTTGTGGAAATAGGAAAACACAGAGAAAGGTATCACCACAGCTCCAAGAACAGACCAATATGAGATTTCCTAATATAAATAATAATATCTCCATTTTTAATTCTGATTTACAAACTGTATCAGTCTGGTCACACAATATACTGTGTGAAAATGACAAAATACTGAGTCAAGAATACAAAATACAATAAAATGTTGAATAAAAACAACAAAATACTACATCAAAACAACAACATGCTGGTTAAACACAACAAAATTTGGGGTAAAAACAACAAAATATTGGATAAAAACAACAAAATACTGAGTGAAAATATTCCATCTTCACTTGATTTGTTTAACACTAAAGTGTTATATTAATTACATTAATTGTATTTTTGCCAACAATAATTAATCACAAATGAAAGTGGATCCAAAGTGTTTATGTAGTGACTTAACTAAATGTTTTACTGCAGAGCAACAGTGAAAAATAAAAGACAGTGGAAATAACATTTTCATCATCTGTGTGCACGAGACTGAAACTCTCCTGGTGAACAGCTGTTGGTGTAATCTCTCCGACCTGCTCACCTTTGTGCACGAGTACTCTCCAGTTTACTGTTAAGTACAGACCACAGATCAGATTTCAGCTTCATTATTCCACCAAGAAGATGAACACAACAAACAATTTAGGAAAAACCTGGCTTTGTGATAATTTGATAAAAATACAAATTTATAAAGGGAACAAACCACTTTTAACTTAATTTCAAATAAAATAGTCATCTTTTAAATTTAGTTTGGAGATCCTATCATATCCTTGTATAATCAGGATCTCTTTGTATATATGTGTGTATTTTTAATTTTCTTCTCTGTACTATTATTAATTTGTGTACTGTACATTTTTTTATATTTTTTAATATAAAAATACAATAGAAAGGAGGGAGAGTTTAAATTTGACACAACTCATCAATCTAGTTTCTAAAAACGTCTACAAACTTCAGAATTATTATTTTTTTTGTATCAATTACCATTTAAATTAATTATTAAGTTGCTATAGTCTGGTTAACTGGGGATAATGCTTAGTCATGTTGTACATATCACAGGTATATACTCTATTTTTTTTTACCCTAATAGATGTGTGTCTGTTGTTTTTCAGCATAATTATGTGCAAAAGGCTTTTATAATAACACTAAAAATAACTTTTAGAAACATTTATAAAGGAGTAATAAAAACAAAATCTTTCTCTTATTATTTGTGTGTATTTTTGTTCATGGAAGTTGATTTTCTCTCTAAAATAAAGTTATTAAATCCTTTACAAACAACGTGTTTATATATGTGTTTACACGTGTGTGTGTGTGTGTGTGTGTGTGTGTGTGTGTGTGTGTGTGTGTGCAGCACCTGTCTGGTTTCGCTCAGCGGCCACAAACGGAATGCTGCGCTCCCACTTCCTTATATGGACATATCGAGTCCCATTCCGGAACTTGGTGTCACTTTTATTTATGTCCTACCCGTAAAACAAAAGTTCCCAGCCTTTTAAAATCAGATTTTACCAATCTCTTCTGGCATATAAAAAAGGAAAATACACCATATATGTTTGAGATAATATATACTTATTTAAAATGGTTGTATTTAACTTCTGAGTGCATTTTGTGCTTGTTTTAAACAACCCTGGGTTTTGGTTTTCGGTCGGAATCGTTCCGCCTTCGGTCCTTCTGCATCCGCGTCTGTGAAGAGAGGAGTGGTGTGAGCTCCGAGATTTCATTTGTCTGTCAAAATGCAGGTTGGGGAGACTTGTTATTCTTTTAAACGTGATAGTTTTATGATAAAACTTCGATTTAGTGTCGATGTAGCCTGTTGACACCGTATTTACATCTGGGTTGTAATGTTTAGCTAGCAATGAAGCATAGAGTAGCAACAGTTACAGTGTTAGCTTCACTCTTTGCTAGCTACCAGGGTGTTTTAATCTCCTATTTTATTTTTTTTAATAATAATAGTTGTTATTAGAGCCGAAACCATTTGTATTCAGAAATAAACTCATTTGCTAGAACGAGTTCATAGTAAGTGATGTAATAGTGGTGTTTGTGTAAAGATTAAAGGTCTAATTTCCAAGTTTATTTGAATCAGAATGATAAAGATTTGGAAATTACATATATTGTTATTTGACTTGAATAGTTTTTGGTTGGTATCTCAAAGCAACATCACTCATCCAGTGACAAACTTTTTATCATGACTAAATCCAGCATAGGAGCGTCACTTCAGATGTTTATTTGAAGCACAATAAGAGATTTTTCATTTTATTCAGTCAGAAATGCTTCAATTATCAGAGCGAGAAGAAACCCAAGGTGACTGAGTTAGTCTGTATGTTTTGGTTTTTCCTCTAGGACCCAAATGAAGACACAGAGTGGAATGATATCCTGAGGAAGAAAGGTATTCTTCCTCCCAAAGAAGTTCCTAAAGATGACGAAGAGGAGGAACTGGCCCTTCAACAACAGTCTGTCGGTAAGAGACGCTGTTTCAGATAAATATTGTTTTTTCTCTGTGGCGTGATTTGTAGATCAAGGTTTAATGTGTCACCCTGTGTTCCTTTTTTGCATATTTACCAATGAAGCACACGTATATTATTCAAATATTATGTTTGGAACAGCTGCTGACTGTTGTTGCTTCTCTGGACAGTTAAAACGTATGAGAGCATGACACTGGAAGAACTGGAAGAGAATGAAGATGAGTTCAGTGAGGACGATGAGGCTGCCATTGAGATGTACAGGTAAGTGGAGATGACAGGTGTATTTTCTCGAGGGCTAAGAATTAGTTTGATGTAAAGGTTGCTCCGTTGGTTTGTTTTATGTCAAAAAACCTCTAGCATACTAATTAAAATGATGGTTTGATACCAATAGAGTACAACAGTTGGTTAGAGGTGGGATCCACCCTGGACAGTCTATCGTAGGAAGAGACAAACAACCATGCATGCTCACACTCACTAGTTTCACTTGGGTAAAATGATCTCTTACAATAATATTCATTCATTCTAAAGTGAGCAGAGGTTTATGAATAAGAATTTTTTTTTGCTGGAAATCAGGTGTAAAGTTTTGAATAATTTGAAATGATTTATATCTCATGCGTCATCTTTAGGTCACAAAGATTGAGTTTCATCCTGTGGCTAAAGCTCCCGTTGTTGTTATTATTATTATTATTATTATTATTATTATTATTATTATTATTGAATTGAGAGCCTCCGTGCAGTTTGCCAGTATACTGATGTAGACTCTGTTCTCCTTCCAGACAGAAGCGTCTTGCCGAGTGGAAAGCCACTCAGATAAAGAATGTGTTTGGGGAAATGGGGGAAATCTCTGGACAGGACTACGTCAAAGAGGTCAACAAAGCCGGAGAAGGCATCTGGGTGGTGCTGCACCTCTACAAACAGGGGTAGGTCATCGAGCAGCGTCAAGTATATGCAACAAGACAAAAAAAATTAGTGGAAAAGTTTTGCTGTCTGAAAACACAGAAGGTTTGTGTCGTAAACTACTCTGTTTTACCGAGCATTATGTTTTTATTAACCTGGTTTGAGGAACGTTTCATGTTGAGCCGGTCAACTGGAAATTTAATTTAATGACAGAAAACATTTTAGAGAGAGTGTTATTTGTCTCAAGTGATCTATTAAGCCAACTTATGAATGTTTTCTGGTCCTAGTTCTGGTGATAGTTGGTGCTTGAGTGTTTTATTTTAGACTGTGTCTCAGACAAAATTCCACTAAATGACCAAACATTGAATGAGTGAGCGAGGCAGGATTAGTTACTCATACCGACTCATTTTCATTAAATAAATCTAAGCAGGAAGTTCAGCTCTGACCGATCTGTTTGATGTTTTTTGTCTCTTTCATTGCAGCATCCCTCTGTGCACCCTCATCAACCAGCACCTGAGCACACTGGCCAGAAAGTTTCCTCAGACCAAGTTCCTCAAGTCCATCTCCACCACCTGCATCCCCAACTACCCCGACCGCAACCTGCCCACCATCTTTGTTTACTTCGAGGGCGAGATGAAGGCCCAGTTCATCGGCCCGCTCGTATTTGGGGGGATGAACCTCAAAGTTGAAGGTAAGAGGCGAATTGACGACTTAAAAAAAAAAAAACTGGCAACTTATTATAACTTCCTTTAGAGTAGTAAAGCTTTGACTGTCAGATGAATACAAAGATGGTGGTGCAGTCGTATTTTTGGCATTTGAACTTTAATCTTTCAGTTGTTTGAATTGTAGTCGAACAATTTGAGCTAAGAAATGTATTTTTCAGGTTCATTTCGAGTTGTTGAATTTTTTGGAAGCTTTGGTTTGTCACACTGTTTAACTGTGTTGGATTTAGTGGACCTACAATTTTTCATGATGTGTATTTTTTTAAGTGTGTCTAATTTTCCCTCTTGTGCGTCTCACTCAGAGCTGGAGTGGAGGTTATCAGAGTCCGGGGCGGTGAAGACTGACCTGGAGGAAAACCCCAAGAAACAAATCGAAGACAAGCTGATGTCATCGATCAGAACTTCGCTGCCTACGCGAAAGGACAGTGACTCTGAGGATGAGGACTATTAACAAAAAAGAAACACACCTGTCGCTCCAAACCAGAACGACCACGTGGCCGTCGCTACATGTGAGCAGGGCCAGAGAGCGAGGGGACGCCATCTCCTTCCTTCATCAACATCTACAGTGTAACCATGTAGCTCATGTTGCAGGGCTCTGTTTTGCTCAGGGGCACTCGGACAGTCCGCTCGGTTGGAGGGAATCAAACCTACAGTATGACTTTGCTGAACCACACAGCCTCCTGTACATTTCTGTGTAAAGTGGGGGAAACAATCAGTCTTTTGTAATTTGACTAATCTGTTCGCTGCATCATCTAAATCTTTACAGAAGCATCAAAGACACATTTGAACTTTTTTATTATCATTATGTCACAAAAATGTACATGTGCATTTGTTTCTGTTAAATTAAATGTGAGTTCACCTCTTTGCCACCGTAACCAGCGCCAGTTGTTTTTTAAGTGTCACAATAGATTATAAAGGATTGTTTAGAGTGTTTGTTTGTGTCTCGTGCTCATCACCAGTTCCCGTCCAGTTACACCAGTTACACCAGTTGACATTTGGAAGCAGCAAAACACATGGCAGCCACTGCTATGCAACTCCAGCTATAGACTGATTTATTTTTGTATTAACAGAAAGTTTCTGGAGAGACAAGCCTCAGACGCAGAGCGCCGCTCGGTCAGTTGATCTTTTTGAGTGTGAAGTCCAGAGGCGGCGCCGCCAGCTGCTCTTCTTCTTCTTCTTCTTCTCTTGGGTCTAATCTCCTTTGTTGTGTTTTCCCATTTTCCTTTTACAACATCCCCTCTGGCAGACCTCGAATCTTCTGTGTAATTAGCAGGAGACAAAGAAATGAAGTCAGTGTCAAGAAGTAAATCGAACCTCAATAGTGATGCAATTTAAAGTGATTTATTCTGGGTCCTCGTGTAAAGGTTAAGTATTTTTTTGGTGAGTGTGTCTGTTGTTGAGTCTCTACACTTGGCAGCAGTAGTAATGACAAAAGAGGAAAACTATTTTTTTTTGTTATTATGAAGGGAATAATTCAGAATTGTGAGAAACTTAAAAAAATTCACACATTAAAAAATGTTTGGTTGGTAAATATTGCTCTGACTACACACTGGGTTAATTAAACCCAAGTAGTTTGTGCAGTTTTACGCAGCATTTTAGTGTTTTTACCAAACACTGTCAGGTGATAATGGGTTAAAAACTAAATACTGGGTGAAAATTACAACATATTGGGTTAAATATGTTGTTATAAATAAAATGTTGGTCAAAATTTGAAAATGAGGGGACAAAAAACTTACTAGATATTGGGTAAAAAAGCTAAATTCTGAGTAAAATGACAAAACATTGGGTGAAAATTAGAAAACATTGGTTAAAATTTCAAAATGTTGAGTAAAATTGACAAAATGTTGAGTTAAAATCTACCAAATACAGACTAAAATCAGTCCATTTTCCTGAGTGTAATTTACCCAGGATGAAGTTAGTCCAATATTTACCCAGTTCTGGGCTAAAACAACCCAACATTTTTTATATGTGAATTAAAGGAACAAGATATAAAGTGGTCTTCAGTATTATTTTTAAGGCTAAAAATAGAAACTTTAATATGAGTATGAACTAACTCTGAAATGTTCAACAGCTTAAGTCTAAGCAGTTTTTGCCTGCAGGACTTCACCAGTGTTCCTGTGTCACTTCCCTCTGGAGCCATTGTCCTGTTTTATCATCTGTAAAATCTCCCAGTGAACATCAGGATCTTATGAAACTTGTAAGTTCAGTATCATCTTCATCCTTCATCCTTAACTTTGATGTAACTACACTTTCTCCAATTATCTTTCAGCTCCCGCTCTTTGAACCAATCAGCCCCAGTCCCTCTCTGTCAGTCAGCCTGCAGGACGCTCATTAGAAGCTGTGACATCCCTCCTCCGCCCCAGCACCTCGTCGCCTTCCTGGATATCACCCACCAGACATCTTTGCTCCAGCATCTACACTCAGAGAGGTGATGATGTAACGTAGGTTTTCTCACCAGAAGCAGCACCTTCTTCTTTCTCCTCTGGGAAAGTTTGGGGGAAAGTCGCATCAGAGGGTGAACAGAGTGAGGCTGGAGGGAGAAGAGCTCACTGATGATTGGCTGTGTGTAATTCTGTCCATTTTCAGCACAGACGGTTTAGAAATGGACAAAGTAAGTGTGATGTCACCTGTTGGTTTGAAGCCGGTGTTTGGGATTTGAATGTTGCCATGTTCGAGCCAGAAGTGACCATGTTTGGATATGAAGTGAGGAGGTGGGTCTGACCCTTGAACCAGAGGAGAATGTGCACATGTACGAGACTGGAGTTCAGGGCTGGTCTCCATGGAGACTGACCACGCCCCTAATTCTTCCTCTTTTTGAAGTCTAATATCTACTTATTGATGAAATGATTTCCAGATGTACCAACACATCACTGAGAAGAAGAATAAAAATGTATTGATGGAGTATTTTGGAGCCAGCCTCTAGTGGCCGTCGGGTGTATTACACTGTTTTACACATTGGCTTCATTTTCGAGTCCCACTTGCTTCATCCATTTGTGTAAACAGTCTGTGGGTGTGAGGCTGTGTTCAGACTCTTTGGTTGAATTATTTACAGTCACAAAGACTCTAAAATTAAAGCATTTGAATTGAGTGACACTCGTCATCTTTTCTTTTCTTTTTAATTATCAAATAGTGTATCTGAGCTAAAATTTCACAACTTTTTTCCATTTTTTTAATTATTATTTTTCCGTCTCCCGTGATACATTTTTTCCATTTAGGGAAAATAAATGTAATTGTAATCTTGGCTCAAGTCTTTCATGTTTTGAATGCTACATTTTTAACAAAGTGTAACAATTATTCAACAATTTTCCACATCCTAATATTTACTTATTTATGATTTATTTTTCAGATGGACGAGGTCACTGAGAAGAAGAATGAACTTCAGCAGTAAAAGTACATTTTCAGACGGATGTATTGACTCTGCTTTCTTAGTGTGTGTGCTCACCTCTTGTTGAACAGCTCCGACAGAGTTACGTGCTTTAGAGTAATGAAACAGAAACTGTGGAAAATGGAGAAATTCCCAAATCAGTGATCTGCTGCTGAACAACAAATAAATAAACAGATAAATCAACACAACTGGGGAGGAAAACGTACTCTTTTGAAAACGTTCTGGACTTGCTCCTGGAGAGAAAAATAGAATCTGATTAATAACAGATGTAACATGATGTGTTAATATTATACTTGATGGGAAGAGAGTTACAGAGTGATGTCTATCCTCCATGATGCTGGATCTAAATGTTCAAATCTGATGTATTGTATGTGATATTATGACATCAGTGTGTACCTCGTTCTCACGGCTCCACAACACGTCACTCAGATCATCAGTGTCGATGCCTCGGACCTGAACACAAGCAGACAAACGTTTACTGAACATCAGAGTTGTTGGTTTTCTCTCACATGAACCAGCGACGTACGACTGAAAGGATGTGGAGGCTGCATGTGATGGAGCTGATGATGGACTGTCGGATAAGAGCTAGAGTCATATATTATTCTCCTCACATCATATTTCATTTGTTGATTTGATCGTGTTAAATCTATTCTGATGTTGTTACATTTTTATATAAAGCTGAAAGTCTGAGTTCATCTGCCTCCAACATCATCATCATCATCATCATCATGTGGAAACAGGATCTAAGAACCAACACAATGATTTGAGTGTGGGAGATAATTTATTACCTTTCGTAGCACTATGCCGTCTTCCCACTGCTCGAAAGGACCGGCATCTGGAGAAAAACCACATATAAGAGCATTTTTTAAACATAATAATAATATAAACTAAACAATGCTGGGTTGATACTGGACTAGCTACAGGCTTGTTGTTCTGTTTTTAACCAACATGTGACACAGTCTGCTAATTTTATCCAACATTTTGTAGCTTTGATCAAACACTTTGTTATTTTTATCCAACATTTTGTTTTTTTTTCATCCTGTATTTTACAATTTTTAAACAATATTTTGTGTTTTTTCCCCAACATTTTATTGTTTTTACCTTTTATCCTGTATTTTATGATTTTTATGCAATATGTTGTGTTTTTTCCCCCAATTTTTACCTGACATTTTCCAGTAATTTCTTATTTTGTTTCCAGTATTTTGCTGTTTTTACCCAATCCAGGATAAAACTTTATTGGGTTAAATTAACCCAGCATGTGATTAATCCCACATTTACCCAGTTCTGGGTTCAACCTTGACATGATGAGAGAGTGAATGTGATGCAACATTAAATCTATAGCGACTGTATGAGTCTGTTTGTAGGAGCAGCCACAGCAGCATCTGTTTCTGTTAAACAACTGAACATCACAAACTGTATGTTGATAAGAGTAAAGTCCAAATAAAGAAAAATCTGTGAAATGATATAAAAGTCAAAAATTAAATCACACTCTAAATGATTTTGTAATTTTTAGAGCCACACCTTGAAGAATAATGAATATTGTAGATTGTAGCAGATGTTGCTGTGGACTCAGGAGGTTGTAGCATCACTGTTGTTAGAGGTGTAACAGAGCACAACATTGGTTTAGACAGATTTATAAAAATGACTTAGAACAGAGACTCGATCACTGTAGAACAATCAGCTTTAAATAATCTACATGTGTAGATTTAATGACCTGCTTTAAAGCGGGAAACCCATGACCTTTGGTTAATGACCTTTAACAGCAGACATGGTTGTTAATGATGTCACGTCATTATTACAAAATAATGAGTTTCTAATTCGTCCACAGTTTCTAATTATGCCAGAAATTCTGACAAGTGAATAAATCCTGTAACTGCAAAGTAATTTATTTTATTTTGGTACTAATGACCAATTCAGGATGTTTGATCTCATTGGAGATGTAATGTAGTGAAAGTTGTAGCTTTCCAGCAGAATGACACATTAACAATTCAAAATGTACATTAAATGTCCAATGACTCGTTTTAAATTACAGATAATTCCAGTTTTATTGGTCATTATTGAAACCACAAAGGCTTTTAACCGTCTTTACGCGGAAACTTTACGCACAACAACACACTGCTTTAGAAGTGACGTAGTGATGGTTTCACCTACCTGTTGTGTTCCAACATCCAAAAAACCCGAATAAACACAAAAGAAAAAGTTGTCGCACAGTTGGCAGAGTCATGTTTCCAATGTTTCCTCTTTTGTATTTGCGCGCTTTTTTTTTTTTTTTTTTTTTTTTGGCGAGGCTCCGGTTCGGCTCACCTCACAACTCCTGTACGCTCTGAACACACTGCCCTCTGCCCACAGCAGTTTAAAGGCTCACAACTTTGCAGGCTGACAGGCATCCTCTCAGGTGACCAATCACACAGCGATACGCTCATCAGCAAACCCGCTTGCGCACATCCCACGCACCTCTCTCTCTGTCTTTACGCGCTCAGATAATCCAGCACCAGTGCACTGGGAATACTGGATACTGGGAATACTGAGTCGTGGTTGTTGTTTATTTTTTTAAGATGATGTAAACTGGGCTGTGACGCCACGCTGTCCATTTGGACATGACTGTGGTTTCCTTTAACTTGAAATCGATTGAAACCTGATGAGCTAATGAATTATATTGTTACAGGGAGGACGTGGTTCAGTGGAAACTCCTGTTGTAAAATCGTTACACGTTGAGAATCATGTATATTTTAAAAAGCAGGTGATAGTGTTACATTTGTGATGCAAAATGTTCTTTGTGTATCATGTGTACAAACAGTTATTGAGTCATTATGTAAAGCAGAATGTAGCAAAAAGTTAAAGTTCAAACAACTCAGTGTTTCTTAGTATCAGTTAATAGTTGCTTAAATACATACCATGTTTGATTTAGGTAAAAATGTGTTACTGCTCATCCTATGATGATGCACATTTATGACGACATCTGCATAAAGTGGAAGTTTCTTACAGAGAGATGAGTAATGGAGGCCTCACTCCAGCTCCACAGTGATGTGTTAACCTGTAGTGTTCCCCTGCTGCAGGCAGCTGGCTGTAAGATCCTGTCTTTGCTTTCTGACTCATGTGATGATAGTTTACCAGAACCACTGGGAAGTCTCTCTGTGGCCTCGTCCAAAGTCTCCACACATCTGCTTTTTGCCTGCACAGCTGGAGGAGCTTCAGTCCTCCTGGCAGCACCCAGACACCAGACTCCCACAGTCCCCTTCAGGCCAGGGTAGGGTCACAATTCAATGAATAAATAAGTTCATTACTATGAAATATAGGAGTTCATTATTATTAAATAATAATTTGGAATATATTCTAACTTTTATTTCATCCCAGTTTAATGCATAACAGTTTATTTCAGAATGATGTTTTTCAGAAGTCAAAAATAGTTGATTTCAGAGCACAGACTTGAGAAGAGTCGGCCAATCAGAGTGCAGGTCCAACCACTAGTCCCACCCACTGACACAGAAAAATAACAGAAAATATAATAATAATTATGATTATAATTTTTATTTATTCAAAACAATGTCATGCTGTGGGACATTTTTTTCACACCATTTCTTTTTACCTGTAAATTAATTTTCCACAGAAGATTTCCAGCAGTGACTTTATAGTTTCCTATAATTCTTTGTGATTACAGTAATCTGCTGTATAAACATTTGACAGTAATCTACTGCACATATTATAACAACATACTGTTCAAATTACAAAAATCAATTAGTGGCACTAACCACATTTTGTGCTTTTTAGTTTAATTTCTCCTTTATCTATTTTTACCATTGGTTTTATTTCCTTTTGCCTGACGGTAAATGACCCTCCATGTAAATTCGAATCAATAATATCATGAACTGAAACGAGCATCACATCAGACACATCCAGCTCGTCTGTCATGTGACAAAGATAAAAAAGCAATAACAGTGTTGGTGCTTGAATCTTCAGTGTGCGCTGCATCTGAAATACAAGTGAATCACATCTCGTGTGATTTACAACAGCAAAGGAAACGACTGCATCACTGAGGAGCTGCTGAAGAGCTGCTCACTCACCTCCTCATGTTGTAGCAAGTACTTGATGTGGAAAATAAAACAATGAAGGTCCCGACCACCACAACAGTATCGCTGGTTGTTGCTTCTTCCCTCTGCTGTGTGTTCATGTTACTTTTTATATTTTCATCCTCATTCATGTTTTTACTTTTATTATGAAAATCAAACAGGGACATATGTTGTTTGGTTTCTCTGGACTTCAATGAGACTAGACCTGGACTCTGGAGTTTGACATTTGATCGTCACCATGTTGGTTGTTGGAGCCAGAAGTGACCATATTTGGATATGAAGGGAGGAGTGAGGAGGCGGGTCTGACCCTTGAACCTGAGGACACTGTGAGATGGTCGACTTTATCTAATGACATCAGGATGAAAACGATTTTTGAATTGAAGTCACCTGGAGATTTTAGCATCTGGTGGCCGTCGGGAATATTGCACTTTTATTGCACTGTTGCATTTGTTTCACTTTTGAGCCATTGTTGCTTGATCCGTCTCTAAACAGTCTCTGTGAGCATCCTCGGGTTCAAGGTTTGGACCCGCCTCCCCACTCCCTTCATATCCAAATATGGTCACTTCTGGCATACAATACATATAGATTCTATGATTTAAACATACACTTTGGTACAGGTGACCCTTCCTCATGACATATTTTATTATAACCTCGAATGCCCCATAACCTTTTTTAAACCCAAATATATCTTCCTGCTTCAGATGCAGATAAATATCATCATGTGCTGTTTGGGAGGTGAGTGCAGTCAATCTAATGATAATGCATGAGAGGTTGAAACTAGAGCTAATTCTGCTGTATAGTCAGCTACAGTTAAGCTTCAGTCCGGGACGTGTTGTCTCCAAACCAGCCGGTGTCGTGTTGCAGTGGATGAAACATCGTCCAGAACAGTGAAGGTGATGAGTCCTCACAGTCTCTTCTCTGACTCTTGTTACAATGCAGCTTTCTGCAATACATCAATCATTGTATTCATGACGTCAACATAATATCACACATACTATATACCTCTCATTTGTCCTCTTGCTGGGGTCGTCATGGTGACCAGGTAGTGACCAGCGTAGCTCTCAGGTACAGTTGTCTCGGTTTGTACTGTCTGTGTGTGAACAGGAAAGTGTTTCATTAAGTCTTACTGAGTCACTTATTATTCTCACCTTGTCACAGGCAGTGAGGATACCAACGTCATTGTTTCAGAAAAAAGTCCCCATCTTTTTTAATGGGTGAAAGTTTTAACAAGGTAGTGTTGGTATTTCACCACAAGAGGGCAACAGTGTTCAGCCTGTAGCTTCAGTACAGCTGGATTAGGCCTTGATGATACATTGTTAATAGACCGGATGAAGCTAACATGATGTCACCTGTTAGGTTGTGGGATCAGGTTTTAAAGCCAGGAGTTTGGTATCTGAACATGTTGGTTGTTTAAGGGAGGAGTGAGGAGGCGGGTCCGACCTTTGAACCCAAGGACACTGTCCAATGTGTATGAGTCTTGAGTTCAGGACCAGCCTCATTGGAGAACAGACCTGTCAATCAAACTAATCACACTCCTAAATCTGCCTAATATCTCCTTAGTGATGAGATAATTGAGCTAACTTTAGCTATTGACATCAGATTGACTTGTAGGAAAACATTACTGAGTATTTTGTGATTGAATTAAAAGTCAAACCTGTGTGGAGGCCATGGACTCTTGAAAGAAATGGACCAAACAACAGGATCTCAGAAAGGGCCAATCCACACAAAAATAAGCGTAACACCACCGACGACCACTGGAGGCTGACTCCAAAACACTCCCATTGACTTCTATTCAAAAATGATCATTTTCAACCATGAAATACTCAGTCAGTACATTTTTCACACAAGTCATTCTGATGTCATTAACTTAAGTCAACTCTTCTCATCAGTGATGTGATGGTTCGTGTGAAAATCATCTCATTATTAAGTAGATGTTCAAAAAGAGGAAGGTTGATCAGTACTTTGATTGACAGGTCTGGTCTCCAATGAGAGCAGCTCTGAAGTCCAGTCTCACTGAGCAGTGACCTCAGATTCAAGGGTTAGACCTGCCCCTCATGCCCAAATATGGTCAACGTCTGGCTCCAAGAATATTTCCTGACTGGCAAATCATTTTTAAATCGAAGATCCAGCATCTAGTGGCCATCGGGTTTATTGCACTTTTTGGCACTTGTGCATTGGAGTCATAGTTGAGACCCAGTTGCTTCGTTCATTTCTATCCACAGTCTATGGTTTCTACTCATGATCATTCCTCCCCCTCAATCTCCCCGCTCCACTCCCATCCATCTGACGACTGCGAGCATGTGTGACGGCTTTATTAGTGTCACTGTCTTGGGACAATATGGTGCCTCACACGTCCCTCAACAAAAATGGCCCCTCAGCTTCCCAAACACCCCCGTTGTATCTCCCCACGGTCGTATACACATGTGCTACGTCTGTACGGCTTCTGCTGGTGGGATGCACTCACCAGTCATGTGTGGTGATAGGAAAGTGTCCTGCAGGCTGGTGGTTTCCAGTGCAGCCTTTTACACTGATTGGTTTGTCGCAGCAGCTGCTTCATCACTTGTGTTGAAGATGTTGTGGTGCTGGATCGCCCCTGATTGCTGCCTCTGCCTGTTTGTGTATGTGCATGTCTGATGTGCCGCCACATCCTCCTAAAGTGTAGAATTGTAGCCGTTTGATTGCATGTGATTGTGCAGATAAACACAATGTTCTTCTTCATGTGTCGCTCGGAGACTAAAAAAAGAGCAAAATGGACGAATCTTCAATAAGGTTGTTTTCAGTGAGAGCTTGTTTTCGCTGTTTGAAGAGGAACTATTAGTGTTTTCTACGCTTTTACAGTGTTGGGTGTTTATACTACACATGGTCACAGTTTGAGGTCATGAGGTAAAGTGATGTTGCAGTGATCTCTGAGAAAAGCCTGATGAAAACTCTAGAAAACTTTTACTGCGTTCCCCAGTTCTCCTCTTGAATTTTATTTCATTTATCTATTTCATGTACTGCAGCATAGAAATAACCACCAGTGCACAGAGATACTGTACACTTGTTACCTTCAGTATTCACCCAGAGCAACATTTTCCTGTTAGAGCCCGATATGTAACAAAGGCCTGAAATTTAACGACCTGAATTCTTAAAAAAATATATAATAAAACCTGAAATGTAACAACCTCAATTCTTATAAAAATAAATTAAAAAAAGAAATAAAACAAGAAATAAAACCTGAAATGTAACAACTGGTCAATAATGTAACAAGATGCTGAGCACAAAAAGTAAAAACTTTGCCCAAAATGTAAGAACTTCTTACATTTTGGGTCCTATTTGGGGATTTATTACTTTTTTTATTATTATTATTACATTTCAGTCTCAGCATTTTAGTTACATTATCAACCAGTTGTTACATTTTGAGTTTTATTACATTTTTTTATATAACAATTCAGGACGTTGTTACATTTTGGGTGGTTGTTACATATCTGGCTCTAACACTTCCATAATTTCCCACAGATTAATATGAACATACATATAAAACATTTTACATCCAGCTTGTGGTTAAAATCCTGAATCCAGCTTTCTGCTCAGTAATGGTTCAGTAATTTTTCCCGAACAGAGACGTCTTGCTGGGATCTTTGTGGAGGTGGATGTTGGTGCTTTCAGATCCGGGATCAGACTCAAACATGTTCTCACTGGTTTGAAAAGTTTCCAGTTAACAAAGTTACTTTGTGTGTTTACAGTCACCTGTTGGAGAGTCTGGCTCCGCCTCCTGTCTTCCTGTCTGAAGAAGTGGAAATGAGGAACTGTATAAATGGCCATTATGAGAAAATTATGAACTTTTTTGAACTGCAATCTATGAAACCTAGAGACCAAGAGTGTGAATATAAAGCTGAAAAATGAGCAGAATTGGTCCTCTTTAGGTTTTGTGCACTACCTCAACTGCCCACCAGATGTCCTCGAACCTCCACTCTGCTCCACTCACCTGTCTGCCACACCCACCTCACCTGCTCCCAGTTCACCAGTGTGTATAAATACTGCAGTACCTGCTCTCAGGAGACTGTCCTGGGAATTTGTCTTGTTTGTTTATTTATCTTTTTTTAATTTAACACCTTAAATGTGGAAGTAAACGAGTGTTAATAACTGTTCATTCATCTCTGGAAGGCTTTAGGAGAGAAACAGGCTCTTTAGCAGAGTTGACTTTTACCAGAAAAGGATCCTTGATGTTTCATTGTTCTTTGTCTCTGGGTGTTCATCAGGCGGTGGCATTAATGAGCGAGTTCACATCACTTTGTTGTTGAGCCACATCAATGCTCTTCCCCTTATTAACCCCATAACTCAGCTCGCCCTGCCAGCCGACCTCACCTTTAAAATGACCCACCGCGTCGCATCCAGCATGGTCGATGGAGCTCAAGTGCTGCTCAGGGACCAGGACCAGGACACACTGGACACACAGGACATTGTTCAACACTTTCCAGTGACGATGATTTGTGATCAAATTACATTTTTTTCCTGGAAAAAGTGAAGAGCTGCTAAGTTTACCTGACAGTGCTAATGGTAGTTTATCCTTTTCTTCTGACTTCTTATTTGATTGTGGAGGCAGAAGATTACACACATCACTATCAATCCCTTTGATTAAAAGTCAGATCAGGTGATTGTAATTGAACAGATAGATCAAAAAGATAGATATCATCAAGCTGGAGGCACATGGCAGAGCTGTTAGTGTTTATACCCAACATTTGGTTAGTTTTATCCAGCACTTTGTTGTTTTTACCCAACATTTAGTCGGTTTTATCCAAAATTTTGTCATTTTTACAAAATATTTGTTGTTTTTACCCAACATTATGTTTTTTCTACCCAGTATTTTACAAGTTTTACTTCGCATTTTGTCATTTCTACACAACATTTTGCAGGTTATACCCAAACTTTTGTCATTTTTACAAAATATTTTTCTGTTTTCACAAAACATTTAGTGAATTTGAACCAAAATTTTGCTTGTTTTACCAACATGTACTTGTGTTTACCCAAGATTTTGTAGTTTTTGCTCAGTATTTGATGGATTTTACTCCAAATTTTTTCATTTTTACCAAACATTTTGTTATTGCTACTCAACAGTTTACAAGTTTTACTCATCAGTTTGTAATTTTTACAGAACATTTTGCAGGTTTTAGCCAAATTTTTGTCATTTTTACAAAATATTTGGTGTTTTTAACTCAACATTTTGACATTTCTACTCAACATTTCAACCGTTTTACTCAACATTTTCTGGTTTTAATGCAGGGTAAAAACAGCCCAGTACATTGGGTTAAATTAATCCAGCATGTAGTCATTATTTATCCTGTTATTGGATTAAAAAAAACGTAACATTTCTTAGGGTGTAATGAAGTAAAAATAAAAATCTTTTGTCTTTACTTTAAAATAAAGTGTCTCTTGTGCACATTTCATCTCTCTGTTAAGTGGTCGTAACATCAGAATTTGGTTGAAATAAAGTTGTTAAATATGTAATTAAATGGAATCAAGAATTAATCTAAATACACAGAGACATTACATAGTAACTGTTTCCTGACAAACACTGTGATGCTTGAACTAAATGTTGCAACACAAATATCTTTGAAAAGATGATGGTGGCCTTGTAGTGAAATGTAAAAGCATAAAGTAAAATCAGCCATTTGTGCAGCTCAGAATTATTCCATCAAATTACTTTTTCTTCTGAGGCAAATTCTCTGATTATATAAAAACAGACATTAACACTGTTGTTCAGCCCACTGCCTGCATTACTAAACTTTAAAACACGCTGGTTTCCTGCCACAAAGCAGCAGATGTTTTATTATTATTATTATTATTTTATGTGAGAACCTAATTAAGACGAAGCCGATCTAATTACCCACCTACGCCGAGGGAATGTGGTCGTACATGTTGTACAAATTACATGACTTTAAAATTGTTCGCTCATTATCACCGCTCCCCTCTAACAGCTGAGCAGCCTGTTCAGCATCCAGTCAGACAGACGCTTCATATTCACACACAGTGACCGATGCAGCTCGGTCAGCGTGAGTCAGACAGCGACGCTCTCTGCTGCTGAGGGGGAGGCACCGAGGAGACAACCAATCTATGTGTGGCATTGTCTGTGTGTGTGTGTGTGTGTGTGTGTGTGTGTGACTGTAAAGTTCTGAACGCTGAACCTAAGTTTCCTCCATGGTCCTGTGCATGTTGCAGCCTGTTACAGTAACAAGATCATTGTTCAACTTGAGATTAACAAAGTAACAAAATAAAAATGCAAAGTACAAAAAGGTGTAATACCTCCAATATCCACTGGATCCTGCTCCAACAGACTTCAATTCAAAAATCATCATTTTCAATTCTGATATATTCAGTCAATACATTTTCATAAAAGTCATCAGCTGAAGTCACAAAGAGAAATATTTTGGGGTGTGGTTAGTTTGATCAACAGGACTGATTTCTAGTGAGACTAGAACTGAGCCTCACACACATTGGACAGTGTCCTCAGGGTCAAGGGTCAGACCCGCCTCCTCACGCCTCTCTTCATATCCAAATATGGTCACTTCTGGCTCCAAAAAATCAACTTGGCGACGTTCAAATACCAAACTCCTACTTTTAAAGTCCACAAACCAACAGGTGACTTCACACGAGCTTCTTCCATAAAAGCTTAATGAAACCAAAACCCACAGTTTGTTTTGAAATAGTGATGATTATCTACATGAAATATTCCTGGATACTTTTAAAAAGTTGTGTTTAATATAATATAGTTTCTACTCCAAACCTCTTCTTCTTCTTCTTCTTCTTCTTCTTCTTCTTCTTCTTCTTCTTCTTCTTCTTCTTCTTCTTCCGCTTCTTTTTTCTCTTCTTCTTCTTCTTCTTCTTCTTCTTCTTCCACTTCTTCTTCTTCTTCTTCTTCTTCTTCTTCTTCTTCTTCTTCTTCTTCTTCTTCTTCTTCTTCTTCTTCTTCTTCTTCTTCCACTTCTTCCTCTTCTTCTTCTTCTTCTTCTTCTTCTTCTTCTTCTTCTTCTTCTTCCACTTCTTCTTCTTCTTCTTCTTCTTCTTCTTCTTCTTCTTCTTCTTCTTCCTCTTCTTCTTCTTCTTCTTCTTCTTCTTCTTCTTCTTCTTCTTCTGCTTCTTCTTCTTCTTCTTCTTCCACTTCTTCTTCCTCTTCTTCTTCTTCTTCT
>OOFC01037656.1:9384-24855 GCA_900323345.1 Pseudochromis fuscus
TAGCAGGCAGGTTAAAACAGGCAGGATAGGGGGCCCTGAGGACTGAAATTGAGAAACCCTGCCATAATCTAATCATTTGTTATTTGGGTAATACCTTATCTCTCTCAAAAAACCCACACAAAACAAAATGTACATCTGTTAATAATTATTGCTGTAATGTTGTTAACAGACAGACAGACAAAGAGTTCACTCGAGGTGGAAAAGCAAAACATTCTGGGTGGGAGTGATGAGAGCATTACTCTGTAACAGAGGTACTCAACTCTGGTCCTCGAGGGCCGCGATCCTGCATGTTTTAGATGTGTCCCTCTTCCAACACTCCTGATTCAAATGATCAGGATCATTATCAGGCTTCTGCAGAACTTGATGATGAGCTGATCATTTGAATCAGGTGTGTTGGAAGAACATGCAGGATAGCGGCTCTCAAGGACCAGGATTGAGTACCTCTGCTCTATAATCTATCATGCTGATTATCAGACATTACCAATGTCCTCTTATGCTTTGTATTCAATGTTTGTCATGCAACTGTACGCTAATGTTTGCCAAGGTTTTTTGGTAATCAAGCGCCCCTCAAGGAGCTTAATTTGTTGTTTTTTTGTTGTTAAATTGTTGACTCAATCTTCTGCATTGTATTTGAAAAATGAAATAAAATCTAAGTTCAAAAAAAAAGGAGCTTAATTCAAGGCCACACTCCTTAAGTAGGGGAAACTTAAATTTCATTTTCTCTGGAAAATGACAATAAAGTATATCTGAATCTGAATCTAAACAAACATGTAACTGTAACACTTAAAACAGTAACAGTTTATGCACTTATCCCAGAGAGTGAACATTTAAATTCTGCTTCAG
This sequence comes from Pseudochromis fuscus, assembly GCA_900323345.1. NCBI lineage: Eukaryota > Metazoa > Chordata > Actinopteri > Pseudochromidae > Pseudochromis > Pseudochromis fuscus. Next base: position 10,228 of record OOFC01037656.1, read on the forward strand.
AAACGGTATTTAGAGACCTCTTAATTTGTCTATATCTTTGATGCCTCAATTAAAAATCAAAATACTTCTCAATCTCATTTTTATTTTTACAATATCAAATTGTTGTCATTTAATCTCTAACTCAAGTATTATTTTTTCAGGAGACAGTCAACAAGGAGATCCAATAAAAATCACATGTACTACTAATAATAATCGGATTGTCCCAAAATAAATGAGGATGGGTTGATTTTGAAGTAGTCATTTTGCAGGGTTTTTAAACTGCTATTGAAATTGTCAATAAACACTTGAAACCAAAGATTTCCAGTTTGTGGTAAACTAAATGCTGTAAATAACTGTCATATTGCTCAGCCACTCAATACATACAATCCACCAACAATACATTACATAAAACCCACTGCTCTTTTTCCATTTTTTTCTACCTGCTGCTGTAAAAAAAAATAATTTCTGGTGTGGTTCATTAAAGCTTTATCTTAACTGATGTCATGGTGACATCTCACTTGGTTTTGTAACATTGTTGTGAACATAAATGCTGAAGAACAATACCTGACAGATATGTAATGCTGTACGGACCAGTGACCAAATACTTAAATGTTCTGATCACTAATCACTTGGGGGGAAAAAAAACGAAAATCCTCCTCCAGACACATAATATCTGTTAATTATTTCAGCATTGTTCACATTTTCACTGTTTAACACTCCTAAAATGTCAACTTTTACTACTTTGACATATATTATATATAACTGATCTTTCAAATTTAAGGTACTTTATGTATTCTAATACGTTATATTAATAAAATGTTTTATTTATTTTTTATCCATCTAACAGTTGAGGAGACACAATACACACAAGTACAAATGTCAACTTCATGCAGAAAATGTGAATATTTATATATAGGCTATATATTTACTGTGAAATAAATCAATATAAACATAAAATAGTAAATGAACACATGAGATACATTCAAAGATAAATAAACCTCAAGGGAAGGACAGTGATGACAATAGACAAACAATGGTCAGTGATACATACAATATCTCAAAAACGTTAAATTAAATAGGATCTTTACCTTTTTGAATCAAAAGTGAATATTTTCCTTTTATCACCATGCATGTATCGGCTTCATATATTTGTTTATATAGCTTTAAATACAGTTTCAGTTTAGGCTATAGGTCTGGAACAAAGTGGGACTAGTCAGCATTTATTATGTTTTTCTTTCACTGACCCACAAAAATGTATTTTTAAAAAATAAAAAAAACAGACTTGCCAGACATTTGTACTTTAATACAGTTCAGTGAGCACAGTTGTTTGTTTGCACTGCTCACTACATGCTGACACATTGTCTCACATTGGCTGACCATTAACCAAATGCATTTACCAGAATAAATAGGGCTTGTGGCTCACTTTGAAGCTATCATCATGCATGTGCTGTTACATTTTCTGTCATTTTCAAGTGTTGCATGATTCATCTTCAAGATGAAGTTTGACGACGTGTTGGCAGAGGTCAATGGCTTTGGGAGATTCCAGCTATGGACAATTGCCATGTTAGTAATTCCTCGTATGACTTTGCCTTTTCACTTCCTGCTGAATAATTTTATTGCGGCTACTCCCTCTCACCACTGCAACATCAGCTCTCTGGATGATGGACATATTTTTAGGAATTTATCCGAGGCACAGAGGATCAGGATTAGTATTCCTCTCCGTCAGGATGGATCTCCAGAGTCCTGTCAGATGTTTGCAGAGCCTCAGTATCACCTGCTGCTTAACTCTTCCAACTCCACTGACCTACCCACAGTCCCGTGCCAGAATGGCTGGATATATGACAACTCCACATTCAAATCTACTCTGGCCACAGAGGTGAGTTTCATGGTGCTCCATTTAGAAAGCATTAAATTAATGCCAGTTACAAATCAGGAGTTTAACTTTCCACTTGTCTGCTGTCTGTGTTTGGCTTGCAGTGGGATCTGGTTTGTGATAACAAAAGGATGACCAAAGCAACAGCTGTTATCCTCTTCGCTGGGGTCATGACTGGAGCAGCGTTATTTGGATATCTTAGTGACAGGTGTTCATGTCTTCAATATGTAAAACACACATGTCTGACTACGTGCATTATGCATTCAGTGTGATGCATAATGTCTCTGAATGCATTTCCACACTGTATAAAACTCACAGCCTCACCACTTCAGTAAATTAAATACAGGGTGACCAAAAAAAACTAGAATTTTTGAAGCGTATTGCGTATTTTGTCTCGCACCATGTGAGACAAAAATGAAAATTCCATCACTGTTTCTTAAATGGCATCTTTTAAGGTTTCAATTAGTATGAATAAAATATTTTTCTCCCATCACTCTTGGTTTTATTGGATTGTTAAAGCAGCGTGAGTATTTTTTGTTTTACACATGCTGTATGTTTTGTCTTCACAGGTTTGGCAGGAAAAGAATGCTTCTCTTTTCCTACATGATGACCACACTCTTTGGATTTGCAAGTGCTTTGTCTTATAATTTTCCCATGTTCGCTGCCATGAGGTATTTCACTGGGATAGGAACTGCAGGAATAAGTATCATCACGGTGGTCCTGTGTGAGTTGCAGTCTGTAATTCTCACAGAACAAACATTAGCTCAGTTACATTTTGGAGATTTTTTTAAAATGAAACAAACTAAAGTCAAAGCAGAGAAATTGATAACATGCTCTGTGCTGTTAAAAAAACAATTGTTTCTCAGACAAATATCTAAACATGCAGATTTTCATTATGTCATTAGATGTGTGCTGTATCTGTAAACTATAATTTTTGTTGTTGTTAGAAAGTATGTTCTGTTTGAATTGAAATATACAAATTCAGTAATTTAGTACAAATAAAAGTTAGCACTCACATATTTGCCTACCCGTATTAAACCTCAATTCTCAACACAAATATTATTTAATGTTATTTGTGACTTAACCTGAATACATACCATCAGTAATAATAAAAATACAGCAATTGCTCCCACACAGGTATTGAATGGGTGGACATTGATCATCGAGCTGCAGCTGGTGTTTTAATGAGCTTGGACTGGAGTTTTTGTACGTCTCTGTTACCTGCTGTGGCCTATTTTGTGACTGACTGGAGGGGCCTGACTATGGCTGTAACCAGCCCGCTGTTTGCAGCTATGATCTGTTGGTGGTGAGTAGGAAGAAGCAATAATCAAACTTTAAACCGTAACAAGCAATTTAAAAATATCAAGATACAAAGACATTGAAAACAGCTCTGCAGTGTTTCCACATATTTATTCTAATTTGCAGCATGACTTTTGGTTTTGATGAGGCAGGTGTGTTACTGAGTGTTACTAAAATATGTCTTTTGTAACTTTTGTCTCAGGTGGCTTCCTGAGTCTGCCAGATGGCTGATGAGTAATGTAAAAGTGAACGAGGCTCACTTTTACCTGAAAAAGTGTGCAAAGGTCAATGGCAGAAGGGAGGTCATTGCTGACCTGAAGCCTGAGGTACAAAAGTTTACATACGATTGTTCACTTCTGGGCTGAATATCACAAAGAGTAGAAATAGCTTCTATTTTAATTCTGCAGGTTCTGTCCAAAGTAGTCATTTACATAATATGTTCACTTCTGGACAGTATTTGACAAACAGTATAAAATCCCTTCTTTTTTTACTCTGCAGGTTCTGTCCAAAGTAGTAACTGTAGAAAATGCAAACAGAAAGTACTCCTTTTTGGACCTTTTGAGGACCCCCAGAATAAGAAGACGGGCTCTGCTTCTCTGCATTGTGTGGTATAAACATTGCTTTGATTTTGAAACTAATTCAAACATTTTAAATATGTAGTACATTCACTCCATTTTACAATCATTCATTAAACTCGAGCTCACAGTTAGTTTGACCACATAATGCACTGATACTTATCTCATAGCTGTAATGTAACACAAACTATATATAAGTATATGGTTACAGTATAATTAACTTTTTTTTACCATCTAACTAATAAGAAACTGCTGCTCTCTGGAGCAACTGTGTAACAAATGAATTTGCTTTCCTCCTGTTGTAGGAGTGGATTGGCCTGTACTTATTATGGGATCAGCTTAAATATCACTGGATTTGGTGTGAACATTTATCTCACACAGTTCATCTATGGCATATGTGAAATCCCAGCAAAACTTTTCATCTGCTTCACTCTGAACCTAATCGGCCGAAGGTGGAATCAGGGTGGGATGCTCATCCTGACTGGGCTCTGCATACTCTGCAACATGTTTATCCCGAAGGGTAAATCATTCATTCAATCTCTTTGATATAACAATACAACTGCAACACTTCACCCAACAACTTAAAATCACTTTTAATTTTCCTTTTTCTGTCCAGACCTGAAGGCTTTTCGGACAACTGTGGCAGCTGTGGGAAAAATGTTTGCAGAGGGAGCTTTTACAACTCTGTATGTGTTTACACCAGAGCTGTACCCCACAGTACTGAGGTCAGTAAACTTGTTTTTTTTTTTTTTTTTGTTCTAATTACTATTATTTATCACATTTAAAACTATATAGATTTTCTAGAAAAGGCAAGTTCACTGAAACATTTTGAGAAGTGATTAACTCGAGGAATTTCCTGGAATGAGGTGTGTCATATTTTTTATTATCCAGGCAAAATGGACTGGGCTTCGGCTCCTTCGGGGCCCGTTTAGGCATCTGTGTGTCCCCCATTATTTTACTTCTTGAAGAAGTGTGGGTCCATCTGCCAAGTATTATTTTTAGCATTGTGGCTTTTACTGCTGCCCTGTCGTCCTTTCTTCTTCCTGAGACGCAGAATCTCCGTCTACCAGAAACTGTTGAGGACGTGGAAGAGACCAGGTACTGGGCCTAAATTTAAACTGTATCCAAACATTCAAAGTGGAAAGTTATTCTTAAAATCAAAATGTACTTTTGCATTTCAGAAGACGATCAGTCTCCAAATCTGATGAGAAATCTCCTACTTAAATGTTTCCTTTGACTGATGACGCCTCTGCAGTGACTTGCAGGGAGTGTTTGTGGTGTTGATTTTTATTTTTTATTTTTTTTTACACATTTATGTAAAAACATTTAGGGTTCTGTCCATATGTAAAATGCATGTTCCTGACTCTTTATCAGGTAAATACTCCATGATGTTGAACAGTTGTTGTCATTTCTTGCTTGTTGTTGGGTAAAAACATGTGGTGATGACAGCAGAGTGAAACACAATAAACTGCTCTTTATAGCTGGGGGTAACTGCAGAGAATGGGATCAAATGCAATACTGTGCAACGATTACACTGCCATAGCTTCACTCCTGCCTGAAAGATTGCAAACAAACAACTGCCACAATACAACCTTCCTGACAAAGGTAAACAGGAAATTAATTATAAAAACCCAAGATCCATCTTTGAATGTGTTGTTCATTTTCTCATACAGTTCTGAATGCTGAGGGGAAACCCGAAGCTCATTTAAAAATGTGTATTGACTTGTACACAGTGATTTTTTTGTTTATTTGTTTTGCTCTGAAATTGTCTTGTATGGAGTCATATGTTTATTACACACTGGAAATTTAAAATAAATGATTGTGATTACAAAAGAAGGATAATATCTCCATGTGATTATGTCAAAAACTTTCCCAATAAATGTGTGAACATCAATCTGTTTGACATCATAATTTTGAAGAACATTATTTAATTTAGAAAATGATTCCGAACTAGAGATGTAAAAGCTTCATGATTTCAGAATAGCACAAGAATTTGTACCATATTAGAGTAATAAACAAAGACCAAACTGTACTCCTGTAACAATAAAACATTTTTTATTGATCCTACAGAGAGCCAGCATTGACATTTTAGAATTTGATACCTTAATATTTCTCAGTCTTATTTTTGAAAGATTGAACATTTGCTATGAACAACGATGAGATTTTTTTCATCACCAAACTGCCTTTTATAGACCTGTTCACACCCTGAAGGTTCATTTGAGACTGTATGATGCAGTTTCCTCAATCCCCCAACACTGACCAATAGAAACAGGGAATAAACCTCCATGTGTCTATCCCTGACACCATTTGGGATCTCATTATGTTGTCCCATTTATTCTTCATCCATTTGCCACTGTTTGAAGTTACTTATTGACTCTACTTTACTAGAGACACCTGTTCCCACTATTGTCAGATTCAGAACTGGATGTCGTTGGCCACCAATTGGTCAACAATTCATTAACCTCTTAAGCCCTTGAATTTTTTTTTTTCATTTCCACCTGAAAAAAACAGAAACTTTGAATTGTAATTATTCTGCACATAATTATCCCCAGGCCTCCAACAAACACTTTGACTTCCCTCTAATCAAAAATGTAGCTTGGAAGGTGTAGAGGAGATTGTTATAATCATGTTCAGCTACATTGCTGCCAAATTTGAAACTGAAATGAAGCACTCTTCAATTCATGTGTTTTACTCCACAACCTTTAAAAATGGCACTGCTGCCTCTTTAATAACATATACTGTTTGTACAGTGTGGACCTCCATGGGGGAAGAGGTCTCGATAAAAAAGTATATCTGCAATAAAACTATACATTCAAATTCAAATATGACAAAATTTGATGTACACTTTACAGAGCATACTCTCACTTTATATCAATAAAAGTATTTTCTTCACTGTGAGTAGGTTAATTTGTCCAAATATTTGTTTTTTTTGTGTTGTTCAGTTGTTGCTCTTGTCATTTATTTTTTTAATCCTTGCTCATGGATCTTAGCACTGTTTTCAGTATAGGACACATTGCTCAACGTTAATGACGTGCACTCCCATACAGGGGACCATGGGTTTGAGTCCTGGGTGGCCAGTAGCGACATGCAATTACAGATACTGGGGCAGTGGCTCAGTGGGTTGGGACCTGGGTTGGGAACCAGAGGGTCGGTTCAAGTTCCTAACTGTACAAAGCATGGAGTGTGAACTGGTGGCTGGAGAGGTGCCAGTCCAGAACACTGCCAAGGTGCCCTTGAGCAAGGTCCCAACCCATGGAATGGAATCGCTCTGTGAATCGCTCTGTGACCTCTCCCCTATATATGTGTGTGAAATGTTGAGGGGGCCTGTGTAAATGCTATCACAATGACAAAACAAAGCTGGTTCTGTTCAGTCATTTCACCACTTTGCTTCTCTGGATGTCCTTAGACCTGCAATAGTCTGGCAATCTGTCCAGGGTCAGGGTGTGCCCAGCCTCTTGCCAGCTGAGATTGGCTTCAGCTCCCCCACAACCCAATTAGATAAGTGGGTATAGAAGATGGGTGGCTGGATAGTTTGTTCTTCATGCCTGAGTTTTGCACTGCTCTCTTACATCTGTGAGAGAGACCACTGTATTAACATAGGACACTCCCTGTCATCAGATGATTAAAAATACAAATGTTTTACACTCCCACTGATGACAAGATCCTCTTTATGCTCCACGTTTTTCCATGAAAAGTAATGAGATGATGACTTATTTCCCTGCACACTGAGGATGCCATTTTAACTATTACCAGCATTGCCTGCTTTGATTCAAAGCCAGAAAGACAAAGGTTGTTTTAGTGGTTACGTGAGGTGAATTATTCACTAATTTAAACTGGCCATTATCTCTTGGAAAAGATAAATATCAAAGGTTGCTTTGTCTGTGTCTGCTGTCCTTAGAGACAACTTCTTTTCTTCTCAAGACTTACTGTGCACAGAGAGAGGCCACAATGAGGTTTGAAAACGTTCTTGCTGACATTAATGGATTTGGAAGATTTCAGGTGATGATCATTATAATCAGTTTCATTGGCCGATTCACGCTGCCCTGCCACTTCATGCTGAACAATTTTATAGCAGCTGTTCCCTTTCACCACTGTGACGTCAGCTTTCTGGATGATGGAGGTATTTACACGAATTTATCCCAGGCACAGAAGCTTGTTGTTGGTATTCCACTGCTGCAGGATGGGACTCCGAGCTCCTGTCAGATGTTTGTGGAGCCTCAGTATCACCTCCTGTTTAACTCCTCCAACATTACTAATGCACACACGGTGGCGTGCCAGAATGGATGGGTGTACGATACCACCACCTTTAAATCTACTCTGACATCACAGGTGATCCTACTGTACATTTCTGTTTTATTTGTGAAAATCAAACTTTTAATAATGTACTTTTTTTTCCCACTGTCATCAACACCTTGTATGGAAGAGTGACTCATTATAAATAGTGTTGACTCCTTTTTCTGTATTTGTTTGTATAAGTGGGACTTGGTGTGTGACAGAAGAGGGAAAAACAAAGCAACTGCTACCATCTTCTTTATTGGAGTAATGTTTGGAGCCGTGTCCTTTGGGAGTCTAAGTGATAGGTATCATAGCTCAGTCATTTCATTAATAAAATAAATAAACAAAATAATGTGATAAAATATTAAAATCATATTGGGAATCTTTCAAACTTTTCTGTAGGTATGGTCGAAGGATCATGCTGCTGGTGTCCTATGTGACTGGAATGCTGTTTGCTATTGCGAGCGCCTTTTCTACCTCCTACGTGATGTTTGCAGTGCTGAGGTTCTTCACCGGGTTTTGCATCACTGGCATTGTCATCGTCTCAGCAGTGCTCAGTAATTCATCTCTATTCTGTATCTCACTCTATCCTGAATCCTAAATTGTCATGTTCACCTTAGAGGACCAGATTACCAAATGCAAAGAAAAAATAATGTATTATGCCAAAAGCCTTTCTCTGAGTGTTGTATTTGTTCCTTGCAGGTGTGGAGTGGGTGGACATTGAGCACAGGAAATTGGTGGGAGTGATTGACAGCTTATCCTGGACATTTGGGAACACAATATTTGCAGCTATTGCCTACTTTGTGCGTGATTGGCGGTGGCTGATTGTTAGTGTTACATCACCTTTGATCCTGGCGATCATCACTTGGAGGTATGTCTTAAAAGCTAAGATCTTTGAGTCCAACAGAAACCCCTGTGGTACATTCTTATATGGAGGCATCAGTGTCATGTTTAGACAACACAACGTGTGATGATAATATTAGAAACTCCAATAGAGAATGCTTTAATGATCAGTGGTATCTGGCATGTGTGACCTGGTGTCCCTGTCCTGTCTGATATTTTCTACTGGAATTCAAATCTGAACAAATTTATTTATTTTTTCCTGTTTTCTCATTGATGTAATACTAAAACAGTACATCTGTCACAACCATAACTTTTGTAACTTTTTGCTGGCTTCAAAATGTGTGTCCACAAACCAACGGGTGATGTCACGCTTGCTTCAGTCATTGCTATAAACAGTATTTGAAATGAACCCCAGTCCCAGCCACAGACTGTCACTGCCCAATGTGTATGATACTTGACTTTGGAGACCAGGCTTGTTGATCCAGTTTACCACGCTCCTGGATATTCTTCTTTCTAAAGCATCAAAACATCTACTTAATTATGATGTAATAACAAGAATTAACTTCAGCCAATGACATCAGAATTGTGAATAATAAATTATTGACTGAGTATTTCATGATTGAAAATGATCATTTTTGAATTGCAACCAGAGTTTTTGGACCCAGCCTCTAGTTGCTGTCTGGTGTATTGCACCTTTTTGCACTTAAGCATTGGCCTCAGTTTTGAGCCCCACTTGCTTGGTCCATTTCAATATACAGTCTATGGTTAATTTACACATTTAAACTCTCAGCAGTTGTGTTGCATTGTGGGTAATGTAGACACTAACAAGGTGGGTGGGAGTGCTATGCTATATTTTAAGGTCCTTCTCTTTTTCCTTTGTGTCTTTTGTGCTACCTGCAAAACTTGCTGACCTATGCGTTTTTAACGTATAGCCTACATGTGGTAAGTGTCTTTGCCTACCACTATCCACCAGGTGGATGCCAGAGTCGGCTCGGTGGCTCATCGCCAGTGGAAAGCTGGAGCAAGCTCAGATGTATTTGAAAAAATGTGCCAAGATGAATCAAACAGAGGAGTCGGCTCATACACTTAAAACAGAGGTTAGTTAGTAGCCTATCACACATGAATGAATCAAGGGAGATAACAAACATCTAGCCTGTTGCAATACACTACTATAGTTGATGATCCTAACATTTTTTATCAGGTAAGTTGAATAAGTATGCTTTGCTTCCCTTTAGATCCTCTCCACTATTGTTGTGACAGACAAAAGAGATCGGACCTACTCCTACCTTGACTTGATACGAACACCTAAGATGAGAAAACTTGCTGTGTGTACTGGTACACTCTGGTCTGTATTCACTAGTGCCATTAGTTTCAGTGAGTTTAGGTTGTAGAATATTATATCTTGTTTATTATGTCAATTTACATTTGAGTAGATGAACAGTTGTATCTGAACAGATGTTCTGTCTCCAGGTTTTGCGTGGCAACTACATTTTATGGCATCAGCTTCAACATCACAGGCTTCGGGCTGAACATCTATCTCACTCAGTTTGCATATGCTTTAATTGAGCTCCCAGCCAAACTATCAGTTTACTACCTCCTGGATAAAATAGGCAGGCGGCCCACTCAGTCTGCAACTCTGCTGTTGGCTGCCATCTGTCTTGGAATCAATATTGTGATACCAAAAGGTAGGCAGTCAATCTCCACAGATTTAAATTTAGCTGTTTCAAAAATGTAACTGTTACTAATCAAACACAGGCATAACTAACAAATTGGATTATTAGTAAAATCAACAACTCACCTGATGATGTTTTCCTCAGATATGTCTGTTCCCAGAACAGTTGTAGCAGTCTTTGGAAAAGGCTTTTCTTCAGCATCCTTTGCAACTGTTGTGCTGTACAGTTCTGAGCTGTATCCCACTGTAGTGAGGTAGCATTACTTCTTTGACATATGTACAGTGATAAATTAACACAAAGGGACAGAGTCATCTGCATTTCACTTTTTCTGCATAAATGTAATCAGTTTTTGTATTTCAATGTTTTCAGGCAGAATGGTATGGGCTACAACTCCTTCATGGCTCGCTTTGGTGTGGCCGTGGCTCCTTTGATCCTCTTACTTGATGAGGTCTGGAAGGAGCTGCCGCAGGTCGTCTTGTGCTCCACGGCCGTCTTCGGGGGAATGGTGGCCAGAGCACTCTCAGAGACACGCAACAGGTGCCTACCAGAGACCATAGAGGATGTTGAACAGAACAGACAGTAAACAATTGTTTGTTGTTGGGATTTTTTTGCTGAAATGATGACTGTGTACAGCCTGTTCTGTGTGATATTAGGTACAGTTTATTCTTTAAGTAGCATAAGGATTTATTTGTGAAGGTGGTTGTAGAACTTTATTTTTTTAAAGTGTTCCACACCTGTTTTGTTCGTAACGTTGTAGCAAATTTCTATCCCTTCACAAGTATTTATCACATGTTACTTAACTGTCTTTCAGATTTCTAAAACTTTGTTAGTAATACCCTTCCTCATTTCCGTTATCTTTTTTTATTGTGTTTTGTTCTCCCTTGTCTTATGTGATATGTTTAAGCTGCACACTCTCTCTGGAGACACAAAGAAGTTAACCATCACGCCTTCACATAGCAACAGCACTATTCACTCACTGATTGGTTAATATGCAAGTTTCATTTTTGTAACTTGATCTGTATGCTCTGTTGGGGACAAAAACGCCCTTTTGTAGTTTTCACCCTCAGAGCAATTTTTGATTTGGCTTGATTTGCTCTCCTGGCCAGTAAATTCTTATAAACTGAGTTAGGTCTCCTGACTTTTTCTGTCAGTGTAATTTGGGATAAAGTTCCAGCTATTCAGTCCATAGAAAAATCCTGACAGAGGTCTAATTCGGACAGTTGGAAACCACCTTTAGAAGATGAGTACAGTATTATACAGTATGTCTGATTGTGATAGAAGGTCTTTTAACAAAAACTGATTGAACACATTTGTTTCCTGCAGATTAAATACAAAAACTCGTGTTTTGTCTGTACAGTAAATTTCATCATAAGCTGAAATCTGTGTTAGGCAACACAAGAAAACTTAGTTGAAGTATAACACAGTGAGGACTTTCCAAAATAGCATTAAACAATCAATGTGTTACGCATTAACAAGATATGAAATACACTGAAAAAGTACAGGGGAGACATTCACTCATCCCCCCTCCCCATTACGAATCAGCCTCTTTCCAAGATGTATTTACATGGCAAATTGGTTAATTCTGTAACAGTATCTTGATACAAAAACAAACAAAAAAAAAAAAACTCCACAAGGGACCACAATATTATGCAATATCAGACTTTACTAGTTAATTTATACACAGAAATTAAGTCAAAGCTCCTTTATTAAAGAAACAAAGCAAGCACATATCTTTGTTATGACACAGCAGTCTCCTAAAGGAAATTTAAACACATCTAAATGACATGTTTCTGATATTCCTTTGAAAATTATTGTAGCCTGGTCTAACAATTGCTGCTGCTGATATTTTGTCTGACATTACACTTAGTTACAGAATTAACATTGATGGGGAAAAGAAAAAAAAAAAAAAAGCAAACAAAATATAAAAATCAAAATGCCAACTTTGAAACATTAAGATACAATGATACAGAAAGATCTAAAACTATAGTATGCAGTTGTTTTCCAGGACACTTCTTGGCTATTGTTCAGTATTGGGAATATTCTTTGCTCTCTAGTTTGGCAATGATTCGCTCCAGCTGTCGTTTAGCTTCACATTGTGGGAAGTTACTCATTTCATAGTACTGGGGTGCAATCTTCACCAGCCTGTAACAACAAGAGGGCAACATGAACAATCCCGTCAGTAAAACAACATAATTAAATCTCTCTAATCTTGATTTATTTCAGCCCATTTTACTATAAATGTGTGGACACGTACCACTCCGGCTTGATGTCTGTGCAAGTGCGGATGTAGTTCTTGGTGGTGAGCACAAACTCGTTGTAGAGCACCCACTCGGGTTTGTGGTCCAGGACTGTAGATGGGTGCAGTTGGACCACTTGGTTGTCTTTGACTGTGAGGTAATGGCCTGTGCGCTCCAAATGAGCCACCTGCAGGGAGTACACACACGGACAAAAACTCTGATCAATATATAAACCTTTATGAGGCATTGAAGATTGTTATCCCACAGTCATGGCTGGTGAAACTTTTACTAAGCTCCTATGAAGACATTATGAGAGACCACAAAAACCAGTAGACAGTTAAAGGTAGGTCTCTAATGTTGATCAATATGAACAAATAAAGGCTCGACCCAAAGTACAGTCCAGGAAAAAAAAAAAAAAGAGTGAAAGAACAAAGACTGTATATAAAATGGAAAAATCTAACATGACATCACCTGTTGGTTTGATGAGTCACATTTGAAGCCAGGATTAGCATTTTAACGTCACCATGTCAATTGTTTGGAGCCAGAAATGACCATATATGGATATGAAAGGACGAGTGAGGAGGTGGGTCTAACCCTTGAACCCAAGGACGCTGCCCAGTGTGCAGGAGAGTCCAGCTCCTGTCAGTCAAACTAACCACACCCCCAAAATATGCCTCTTTTTGAAGACTTACTAATTAATTATGAAAGGCTTTTGTGATGGACCAGACTACGAAAGAGAAAAAACTTTAGCTAATGACATCAGAATAATGTATTTTTAAAATTTAAGGCAATTGGAGCCAGCATCTAATTTGCACTTCGGCATCAGTCTCATATTTGAGCACTGATTGCTTCGTCCAATTCTATATAGGGGAGACCAGGGATGGTTGTAACACACTCAGTTTGACCAGTCAGAAACAAGCTGTGGTGATGTCATGACACAGTCCACCCCCACTTACAAGTTGTGCTCACTAGTGAAGCCTCTTGTCTCTGGCTTGAAAACTCTCTATTCTGGAGCCAAAAACCAAATTTTCAAGTAAAAAAAGTAAAAATTTTCCATCACAAATATTTTTTGCATAGTATCCATTGGGTTGTAGATGCAACTGTTTCACTTACATAAGCTCAATTAGTAGTTTCATTTGATGTATTGCATTAGTGCTAGCTTTGAAGCTAAATGCTAAAAACAATTAGCTTTTTAATGGCTGCCTGGCATGAGAAGGGCTGTAACAGTTCTTAATAAGTGTTACAACCTTCCCAGTCTGGACAAAATACAAGTGTGGACTGGTGGCTAGAGAGGGGCTGGTCCACCTCCAGGGCACTGCCAAGGTCCCTTGAGCAATGCACTGACACCCCCCCAGTTACCTGATCAACCAGGCCCAACACGCTTTGAAAGAATACTTTACAAAGACGTGAGGGCCTGGAGCTGCACCGCTGTCTCTCATTGCGAGGGCGGGCTTAGCAAGCTGAGAGGGAACCAATCACAGAAGTCGAATGTGACGCACAAAGTGTGAGACGCTTGCGCGTGTAGCCGCAACACGAAAACAAACGAGTGGAACTATGGCAAACGGAGGAGAGAGGACTAACATTAATGACAGCTGTCGATTTTGTTCTTAAAAATTTTCGGATACAAGGCGTCATTGCACACTCGGTTCAGATAGACCGAAGCTAGAGCAAACTCTCGTACGGCAGCCATGTCCGACATTTTCAATGTTTTGATTTGGGAGAAGCTTGTTCCGGCTTCTGAGTATGACGCGTCAACAACAGGGGCATGTAATTGGTCCGTCCCAAAGTTTGCTCATGAAAAGACTGGCAATGCCTCCGGTGCCAGACCCTTCTGCATTCGAACAGAATGCAGGAGGGTCTGATTGGCCAGGCTG